>JAGVSQ010002445.1:0-24658 GCA_022683975.1 Rhyacophila evoluta | reverse complement strand
TTTAAATAATTTAGAATTTTAAATCAATTTCCATCAAGCACCATCAGTCGAAAATTAAATACAATAGATTAATTTTGTTTATTTCTTAATGTTTTAAGACTTGAAGAAAATTATTTGAATCATTTACAAAACATGTTCCCAATACTTTCTGTTTCAAATTCAATCTCCTTGTTTTCAAACCTTTCGCGACTTGTCCGGGCAGTTGATTTCGTAATTCTAATAAAAATATATCGTAAAAGAATATTGTCAATACTCCCAAAAACGTTACTATTGATGTAAAAAAATCAACGAGACCCTTTGAGGCAATTTTATTTTGCAATGTAGTTTTATGATTTACAATAAAATGCCATTATTCCACAGACGGTTATATTAAACATCAGGCAGTTCACAATATGCAGCTTTTATTATGCACCATGACATTCCTTTATATCCGTGGCAGAATCCATGCTTTACCATGAATAGTCCCCATTTCCACAGGTCAAACGCAATGTAATGCACCCCGATTCCGATCTTAATTTATTGGGCCATTTGGCTGTAATAAGAAATTACCGCGCAATTTTGTAGAAAATAAAATGGCGTCGGTTTGATATTTTTCTCTCATTTAGTCTCTCCGTTATTCACAGCGAGTCGTTTTGCATTGGAGATTTTTCACCGCCGACTAACTCTGAATATCGATTAGGCATTATTTTTAACAACACAGAAATTATGCAAAAGTCGGGAAACCTTTTCTCGCTCTCTGATAATTCTATTCTCTCTTTTTTCAATTTGTATTATTAGGATTGTGTCATTCCTTTTTATGTTGTTCGATACACATTATGCACAAAACTTTTAACACATGCTTCAATCGGTTTTGAATATTTTTTTGAATTGTCCACTTGCTAATACTATAATAATATTTCAAATTAAAATCTCTACTTCTAATATAAAAAAAAGTTTAATCACTTCAATGATATTGTTAATTATAAATCACTATGCCAGCGTGATGAATAAATAACTCATATAATCCATCAGCTCGGCAAAATAAAAAACCTTTTATTTAAATCCTTAGTAAATGATAAATATTCAGAAGATTTTTAAACCTCTTTGATAATAATTTCTCTTTAAAAACTTCTTTAAAATACGTTTTTAAAATACGACATATTATATAAGGTCCTAGACCCTGGACTCTGGCAACAATGGTTTTCATAAAATATGTATATTTTTTCAGACCTAAATGACAAAGTGCTAGTAGACAGTGCCTTTAATGGTTGGAATGAGTAAAAAGGTTAAACTAATGGTGTCAGTAATTGGCGTAAGAAGGTATATACTAGCATTGATATTGTAAATGTCAAGGACACGCAAAGATCCTCCGCTACAATAATGATAACGAAGTTAATTTGAATAATTCTTTCTTTTTATAGAGAACCGGTTCAGTTCATGGAGAAGATATTCCATATTGCTTTGGTCTTCCATTAGTTGGCGGTCAGCCCTTCTTTCCTCACAACTACACTACGCAGGATCAAGCCATCTCCAAAGTTCTTATTCAATATATCACAAATTTCGCGAAGACTGGGTAAGTGTATATATACATAATAATAATAATTAACAAACAAAAATAAAATTCCTTTGATATGATTATTGCAAAGTTATTTTTCTGTAGCAATTAGTAAAATATTGAAACGTTTTAACATTTATAGCTGAGAAGAACACATTCATCTTATGAAAAATATTATGAACTTAGCTCCAATACGAAATGGTGTTGTAATTTTTGCTTACGTATATGAATTTTAATTTAGAAAATAATTAATGCATTTAAATGATTTGATTTACTATTACGATTAATAATCACAAAGTTCTAATTAATATAGTTTGATGTGAATTGCAAAAAATACCTACAGATAAATTTTTGAGCACCCCACATACATACCGTATTACATTAAATACAAAAATTCTCTTAAAATTGACATATTAAGATATTTCAGATACTTAATATAATAATGTATTGTACATGACGTTGTCTTTTAAACTTATATCCAATGAAAAGTAAAACCACTCCTTATTATTAAACAATTCATACAAAAAGAAAATAGAGCTCTCTCTACTCTTTAACAAGTGTTATCTTTTCTCGGTTTTTATTTTTCTTTTAATCTCGTCAGTCAGAACGTTGATAATATCATACTGTATTATATTATCCGATACTTATCGTAGCGCTTTATATCGTACATACAAGTTTTATTTTACCCGATTTTGCCAGGGACTGAATCAAATTTATATTTTTTTGATTTAATTCTTTGTACAATTTCTTACAAATTTATTTCAATACTCGATCGACTGGATACAATATTTTTAGTCCCTTGTTGATCGTCAGTGACAATATTTAATAATAATTGTCGACTTGTAAATGGCAACTAATCTCGCGTTGATACTTTTTATAGTTTTGAAGTAGTTTTTATGACAGACAAACATACACACTTATTTTTTGTTTTATAGTATAAATATCCAACGTTCTGTAGGTTTCTCTTTTTGTTTATTCAATGAGCTTGTATATTTTCCCTGAAATCTTAACATTAGTGACTCTATCAATTACTCAGCAAAGCCACATTTTGAAAGCGTTCTATCAATAGTTTGTACTTTTAGTGTTGCCAACTGAGTGAATGAAACAATATAATTTATTGGATAGTTTTTTTTTTCAAAAAATTAGCTTTATTGCTTAGACCAAACTTCTTAGGTTAGGTTGACGGCTCTGTTTCTTCCTTTTCAGTACATTATAATACACCAACGGACAGTTAAACAATTATCTTCCATTCTATTAGTGTAATATAATTTGCGTCCTCTCATATTGCTATGTATTACATGTTTTAAGGCTGGCATAATAAAAATAAATATTTTAAAATACCTAAACCATTTACTCAACTTTTTGTTTAAAATAATACAACATCCATAAAATAAATTAACGGTCAATAATTCGAATCAATAATTTTATTTGCATATTTAAACATTTTATAGTTTTAACGTACCTAAATATAAAGTTTTTATTTAATTACCTTAAAATAATGATAGTATGATTAACATATGAATATTATTTTCATACGAAGTTGTACAAAATATTGCCAGTATAAGAAATTGAAAGTATTTCAAAATCAAAAAACAAGAATTAATTTTTAAAATTTCTTGCGCTTACTTACTTGAAGGGCAGCAATTTTAGTCGGCTTAAGGTGTCTCCCCGGTAGCGTAGTAGGTAGCGTGCGCGCCTAACGATCCGGGGAATGCGGGTTCGAATCCCCATCTGTGTTGGGTTTTTTAACAATCCAAAAATGCAGGACTGGTTGCCCAAAAAAAAAAAAAAGTTATATAAATGAAAAAAACTTAAAGTTCATTTTCACAGTTAAGCACTTACACAGCTATTTACACAAATAAGCACTTACAATAGAAATTAATTATTGAAAAAATTATATGTTATCAACCGAAATACTGCATATCATTCGATAAGTGTTTGGTACATATATAATTTTACAGTAAATACACCGCTGCTATTGACAGTCAATTTGATGCGAATAGTGTGTACATTTTGCGAATAACATCCACCCAACGACAGACGTTTAATACACACCGCATGTGTTGCCACATCTATATTCTTGGACCGGAAAATTTCAGCCCCCTAGTTTTACATAAAACAACAAAACAAACTTCCCAGCATGTATAAACTGGGCTGAATAATTACTAACTTACATATATTTGAATGCAAACAACACACATTATGCTTATCCTTAATTTTTACAAGATTTTCAAACAATAAGTTATTAAAACTAGCGACATAATGCAAAATCACGCTATAGTTACATATTTAAATTGACTTACATTCCAGTTCATCAAAATTATTATTACATTAACCACCTTCAATATTTTTTCAAAATATTTTGGTAGTAAAAAATTATAAATACATTACGTAATTATTAATAAATTTACCTTCTTCCTCCACGACATCCGCTTTCTATGTAGAGTATAATATGACCGTCATGTGGCACCTCTAACAGTTTTTGCCATCTAGCAGTTACTCTTCACGATCCTCTTCATAGATTTACCAATATCCTTTAATTTTGTTTAATATATCGTGGGGATAAGGATACCGGAATGTCGATCAGAATATTAAGGCTTTCCAAAGGCATCCAAAACACGTGCCTCAGCCAATTTATTTTATAACTTTTGACGCAACAGAGAATTTCCTTTTTTATTCATCTCTGTTAGAATTTATTAAATACCATATCAAGTCATATCACCCTAATCTCAATACTCGGCGAAAGCATTTGGTTTCAAAGATCAAATGATTTTTTTGGGTCTTCATCGTCATTTACTTATCTTATAAAATAGCATATACATCATAATTGTATGCTATTCACAACACTAAACGACTTTTAAATTTTAAAGATAGATATCAATCTGAAAAAAAACGTATGTTTCCGTGACATTTCTAATTATTTTTATGGTATGAACATATAATTCCATTGGAATATGAAATAATATGTAATATTTAAAATCATTATGTTACTCCGATAGAGATATAAGAAGGCAAAAATTTATAATAATTAGAGTAAATTCAAGTAAACAGTTATCTTATTTTAATCACGTATGGCAACTTTTCCAATATATTTAGATCCTTTTAGCTAAATGATTAATGGTTTTCCATTTTCCCTTACGCAAAGTGACCCGGATATTTCAAGCAGATAAAATATTATTAGTTACAGATTGGATTACCTAAAATTGTAAACAGTAATATGGCAATATGTGAGCATATAATAATAATTATATTGAAAAATTTTGCATGAGAAAATTCTTACAATTTATTCGCTAAAATTTAAAAGTCTTTTGCCACTCCATATTTTTCTCAATTAGTTCAATTACAATTTGGTAGTAAGCCATGATAGTTGAAAATGCTCGTAAATTAAGAGAATTAACGATTTTGTAACATATATATAATATTTTCCTGTATTCTGCATAGGATTCGCAACTGTTATCAGCTAAAACCATATTCCAATTATTGTTTGCTGCACGCATTCTACCGGAAATATAACAGCGAATTATGAATTATAGTTGACGGAGACTCAAAAAACTTCGTACTGAGTTATCAAAACAAACTACCACGTTAAATATTAGAGGAGTTGGCAAAACTTCGTAGGGAATTTGGATATTAATAAAAAGCCTGAATATAAATAACATGTAAAAATGGTACGATGATGAAATTGTTCATATGCACCATATAAAGAACGAAAATAATATTAAAAAATGAACAACATTTTAATTACATTTGATTTCAATTGTTTATCATGTTTGCATAAAACCTCATATGCCCATTCGAATTATAGCTAGCATCTTTTTCGAATCCTTTCATTGCTATATAAATGTAATTTTCTTTCTTTCACTAGACTTTCAAAATATTTTACAACCAAAATTTTTAATTTTGATAGTCATTCTAAATAGCATTTAATATCTATACACAACACGCGCTACATAATATTTCATAAGAATTAAATCATTAAAACTAAGTCGTTCAAAAACATTTTGATATAGTCGTATTTACATAAAATTCAAAACATTATTTTTTATATGAGCTTAGATCATTTTTACGTCATAGTTATTTTTCAGATGCGTTAAAATAATTATGCAAACAATTTATTACTAGATTCTGACAAACATCTATATAGTATTAAATATCCCGTAAATCACAATTATATTGTATACAACTTAAACAATCATATTTGTATATATTTCAATTATTGGCTGTGAATAAATGAGGGGAAAGACTATTTTATGGGTAAAAAAAAATCACAACTTTTATACAAAGCTGTAAATTCTTAGGGTAAAGCGATATATTTTCCGTTCTTATGAGGATTTTTTACTGGCACTTTGGTCAGCACCTATGTAAAAAGAAACGACAGGAAAATATTATTAACACCGATTACGTAAAACCGTATACCACACCGGCTTAAAAAATACATTTCAAATTATATTATACAATAAAAATACTGCGTGATATTTTTATTTCAATTTGTCGCGATTATTAAATTATATATAATCAGTTGAATCCAAATTCTATTATTATTATACTCACTATGGAAATTATATTATGCTACAAATTCTTAACCTAATATTTTCAGAATACGACGTTGAAAATTATTAGGCAGTTATCAAAATTTCTCTCTATTTCCTTTATGTTTTGAGAAAATCTTATTACAACCTAAAGAAATTTTATACATGTGATGTTACGATTTTATCTAAAATTAATTATGAAATCTTTCAATTTTTCAAAACCCGAAACATAATCCTTATCTAGAAGCTTAGATTTTTACTCAAAAAACATCCTCTAATGTATATTAATCTTTCTTATTCGACCTAAAATTTTTCTTATTCTAGATTATTTGAACATGATCAAAATATTTAAAAGAATAAAACATATATTGTCGCTATCTATGATAACATTTTTCATTACTTAAAGTGAAAAAAACAATGGTATAAATCTGAAAGTTTTATTTATATGCTAATTTGTGTTCATTACAAAAAATGAAATATGTCTATATTTCTAAACAATAAAAAAAAAAATTTTCAGTCTGAATTCAAAAAATAATGTTGTTTTTAGTTTGATTATTTTTTTATATGATTGGTCCTATCTTAGTTTATCTAACAACTCCATCAACTCGAGTGCTGAAAATATAGAAATTGATCTTTTTAGAATTATTTTATCGTATTTGGAGGTGGTTTTAAAAGTAGAAAAATAATATTTTATTAATTTCTGATTTAAAAAGAGAAAGGGAATCATTTTATGCAAATATGCTTATATGATTTTCAAGTAATAATATTTTGATTATACGACCACGATACATATTATGTCAGATTTAGAATAGAATAATTTCGTGTAGAATTTGATTGTTTGAATTTGCGAGGGATGTGCCGTCTACTTTATAGATTTTTTGAAATCGAATAATAAAGAAGTTAATTTAAAAATGTATGTTTATTTTACAATTTAAGCTCTTATTTATTTAGGCAGTGAAAAATACTAAATTTGATAAAACATAAAACATTAATGGTCGCCTCGGATAATGACGGTCCCACCATCCGACCACTTTGCAGCTTGAGTCGGATATCTTTCAGTTATCGATAGTTAATTCTAAAGATATTTTAGCCACTCTATTATTTACAACGATCGATTAATTATGGCTTTATGGTATCCCTTAGCGTCATGAACGGTCTTATTTCTTACTTATCGCATAACACATCGCGATCACATACGATTGTAACATTATTTAATGGCGATACACAGTGCGTGGCGTGTAGCCATAATGTTAACATGTGGATGCCTAATAAACTACACAAAGATTTATGATCTCCAATGTTAGGGCATAAAGTCAGACACCTAAGTAATGGAGTGTTATCGTATATCATAGGTCTACACGGTAGCTTTGACTAAATTTGGTTTAAGTTTCAGCTGATAAATAGCAGCTGTATCTTTTGAAAATACTATCTCATCAATAGAAATGTTTTATTATAAATGTAAAAGTTTATAACGTACTCGGGTTTTATACCCTACGGGAAAAAGTTAAATAACGTTATAGTGATTGATTCGATAATTGTGCATCGAATAGGAAACATTTTCACATTGTTTCTTTACGAATATGTATCACTCATAAAAGTTCATTTTGAGTTTACTTAATAGTTACGATAAGATTATACTTAAATAAAGTTTTTTCTCTTTGCATGATGCTAAGGGCAGATACTTAAATTGATTCCGTGTATTCATAGATATCTTATGAAAATAATTCTAATATTAATCATTCGACCAAAATCATTTATGGGTAGCTTATTTATATATATTTACGTATATGTGTTTTTGTCGATGACCACTATTTGTTTCAGATAGAATGAAAATATCTGCAACTAAAAGCCAGGATCCAACCCAATGACAATGATAATATGTTTTTTTATATATATAAATAAATATATTAGATGTATAACTGTCTTAACTCTGGCGATAAAAACAATAATCACTAATATGTTTATTAGAAATCACTACAATATTGAAAAATAACGATACATGCATATTATATAGTGAATTCAATGAGAGAAAGAGATCCTTGTTTTTTATTTACATCGCAATAATATATACTATCTATTCTCGGTTAAATGCCCGGAATTATGAAAAAATGCTATGTACATAATATGATAATAATAATAAGTGCGATAAATGTGATTATTATAAATGTGAAATTTGAAATGTGTATTATATTTTCCATGTCTAGTTCTTATTTTGAAACTGAATAAGAATAATTACTTGCGTTTACTGGTTTCAAAAGATTTTTTATAAAAAAAAAAAAACGTGATATAGTCGCCTACTTTGAGAGTATACGGCTTAGATTAAGTGTAGACTTTCGTATCTTTAATAGAATCTTAATTTTATTTTATGTCCCTTTTTAGCGACGAAATATATTCTCAAAATTTTAACGAGGCTTGAACAAATTATTACTTTTAACTCTAAAAGTGAACACGAGAGATTGATGCTATTCCAACTCTCGAAAGTATACGAAACTCAATTAATATTAAACTCCGTTTTCGGTGCCGGAAAATTTTCGCCCAGCAGAAAACTAAGGTGTCATTTTCATGCAGCGAAAATTTCAACTTCGTAGCTCTATTGCTTTGATTGTAGAGCTAACTTCTTGCGAAACTTTGAAAAAAAAGCGGGAGAAAAAATGCTACACAAAGACATATATGAACTTTAAATGGGATAAAGTTCTATCGTCAAACCATAAAAATATTTATTCTTTTTATGTACACACACTTATAACTTACGAATCTCATATCCAGTTTATAACGTGTCTCTGAGAAAACTTTTGACAGAATATAATAGGTTTGTAGATGAAGTTTATCAGTCACAAAAATGTATCGATATATAATATATTTATTAGGGTTGACAATTACTCTGAATTTTCTTTTTTAAATAATCTTACCTTTCTTTGTTTGATTTATAATATGTATTATAACAAAGTTTTAAGATACTTAATTATAATTATTGTTAGCAAATGATAGCTTTTAAATTTTAAATTTACTTCTTTATCGTACAAGTTGTATCTACTATTAATGCATGTAAAAGGGTTTAACTAATTATTATTCGTAAATTTGTAAAAGTTTTATTGAATTAAACCAAATTCAACTTATCTGCCTAGCTTTAAGGCAACATTGCATATTGCTACAAATTTCACCAGATACCTATAAAAACTATTATTCTTACCCAGTACAAGTATAGCATAGTAAAATTTCCTGAATAAAAATGATATCAATTTTCAAAATACTTACCGTTTCTTTGCAAATCCAGGCAGTCATTCTTATCTATGGATATTCTTTTTTTTATTCAGTAAAAACGTAATCAATTTTCCACATTCAGATAATGAACGTTTTTACCTTTAATAATTTTATTTCCAAATGAATGGAATCCATTATTCATACAATATTATAATCATATTATTGAATTCATAGCCATATAATTTATCAAAATACAAAATCTCATTATATCAGCTTTAACGTTTTAGCTACGTGATTTTGGTGCGTTTTTCCCGATCGTTTTCCGGTATATCTATCTATCTAATATCTACTCTATAACCTTTTACTTGCAAAATGGTCATTTTATTTTTATATCAAGCAGACACGATAGTAACCAACACTCTCCTTTATTTACTAACACTGTAGGTTAATGGATAGTACGCCGTGCTTTTGATTTAAGCTTGTTATATCGATTGTGGAAAGGAAGAAGTATGTAACTTACATTAAAAAAAACTACATAAGACACAATAAACGTATCATTAACAATTTTAGGCTAGTCTCAATATTAAATAGATTTAAAGTGCACAAAGACTAAGACTGGTATTTTATTTAACGAATCAGATATTAACCTAATAAGTTATTTAAGAAAAACTTATAAAATTGAAGTTGTAGAGGTCCCTTTTCTTGGTCACAAATTTGACAGGCCATCCTGTTCCAAATTAAAAATACAATTAATTTAGATACTAATTCGTCATTTTCAGCTGACATTTTTCTTTGATATGACGGGTATTAAGTTATATACATATTGATTATTGAAAATAACTATTTTGAAAAATAAGAGGGTCACTTTCTTTTTCACATTCGATTTTATTTTTGTAAGAATATACAACGGAAAATTTTGAGGATTTAAATGATTGACTTACTAACAAACCAATCATCAGAAATATATATTTAGAAATAGAAACATTGCTGTAACATATATTGTATTTCGGACGAAATGAAGTGGTGATTTATAACTTATTTTGAATGTTAAAACATTATTATTATGTACAGTTGTATACCTTACTTAAGACGGTGTAGTTTCAGTCACACATATAATATGGATACCTTATTTTGTAATATATTACCTACATAAAACATTTTTTACGGCTGTCAAAAATGTAACCATCCACATTTTGATGGAAAAAAGATAGTTACTTTGACGGCAAACTTCATAAATAATCTGTAAACAAACGGAATATTTTATTACCATATTATCACCAAAAACTTTAGCCACCAAATTCCAAGTAAAAAAACCAAAAAACTCTTGACTTTTTACGGGGAAAAGTTATAAAAAATATATTGTTCTCTCAATTATTAATTTTCAATTATAGTCGATTGTTTATACAATCCATAACTGATTATTTGATATTTTTTTACAGCAATTTCATACTTATTTATTGATAAAAAAAGAAAACGTATAAAACCAACAAGTGCGTTGTGTGTTAAAAAGTAAAGCGTCGTTAATCATTATATTACTGGCATTAAATATGGACTTTTGATTTTTGTGATTTCAGTGACCCTAACGGAGAGGGGTCTTCGGGGGCGCCTCCACCCTCCCCCCAGGAAGCAGAGTCTACGCCACCCCCGCCGCTGCCTTTTTGGGATACATATGACACCATTAACCAGCTTTATTTAGAAATAGGTATGCTGAAATATTTTCGGATTAAAATATAAAAAATAGTTTGTCAAGTATGCTCAAAATGTTGAAAAAATCTATACATTGTTTCACGCGTTTTTAAGTGCAACAGAAAACTTGTTCATTATAATAATTAATCTCAAATAATTAAAAATATAATTATTTTAACTATATAATACAATTTCAAAAATCTACCTAACAAATAGTAATGCATAAAAAACTCATGCACACTTATTATACATCATAATTGGATGATCCTATATTCAAAATACAAAACTTTAAAATGACTAAAATATCTTTCAAAATTAAATATTGTATTATTCTTAGAACAGTTATTTTCATCGCTTATAAGGTATGTGACTTATACTCATTTCATTTTTGAAATTAATAATTTCAAAGTTGACGGTGGCAAACGAATTCTCAAAAGCTTTTATCTCTCTAAAATCAAAAACCCATACCGGGAAAATTGTGACATATTTTTTTGAATGTTGAAAATTTGGGTAAAAAAGAATTTATTTGAGTGATATCGATTCATCAGTGCAACAGCAGAATAATCTAAAATTCTTGGTTACATACGGTTTAATAAACGTAGTTTATTTATTTTTAAAATCATTGAAATCATATGGGTTTTTATAAGTATGAAGACTTTGCAATTGGTATATTTGGAAAAATAATATAAATTATAACAACTGGTCATTTACTATTAACTACCGGCGGTAAAAGTTAATATGAATGCACATATTTTTGAACGGAACAAGATAATTCCTTAGCATTTATCTCATAGTGACAAAGTAAGCCTAATAAAATAGTACTCTTGAGATACATCTGATATAATGAAAGACATTTCACATTGTTAACTTCACGGCATACATCTGCGTAATGGATATTGATCAGAAATAATATATTAATACAATTGTTGAACATAAAACCATGATTATTATTGAATTTATTATTATGAAAAACTTCACAAAACAATAAAATTAGCCGAGCGATTAGCGTTTTGAGAATTCATGATCGCATAAAGTGTTCCCGTTCGACGGATAATAATTACTTTATGTCACTGGGCCTGGGGGAAATTCGTAAATGCGATTGGATTGCCGCGATTTGGAGCAAATTTCCCGAAAAAAAAACACATCGTCCCTTTACTTTTTAATGCGGGCAAAATGAAATTTTTATTGCCGAAAAGTTTTCAAGGCAGATTTTACGCGATAAGTTAAAATTTATGTCGTCATTATTGTAAGCCAAATGATGGTTGTGTCCCAATTGAAAGTTTTTGTTTAATACAGTAGGTATTTACGGTATCCGATATAATAGACCTATCTGATATATATCGGCAGCATTTCGGAATCCAATTTTGTTTTATTACACGATCTTTTTTTACTAAATTTATTACATCAACTTACTAAAGAAATAACTCACTTTGCAACTATGATATATTTTCTTTCTGCACTTTTAAAAATAAAAAGTTGAAAAAACAATGGATATTCCAATTCTTCTGCGATTAATTTCCAATAAGTTTACAGACAAATAAATCAATATTAAGCTCCAATGGAATGCTATGGAATACAGAGGTAACAGCTTCCTGCGTTTTTGCATTGTATTAACAAGAACAAAATATAACAATTAACTTTCTTAATCATATTTGCTCAAAAAATGAAGCACATGGATCTCAATAGTGGAAGATGAGTACTCGAAAATGAATTACATGTATTGTAAAATTGTAAAGACTTATTTTTCATAGGCTTTTTGACTTGGATTGGTTCCCAGAAAATTACCCATCCAGTACAATACACTGGAAAAATGTACTACTATAAATAATATAAATATCAAAACTACACATGTAAAGATCGTATTGAAATATAATTAATTTAAAATCTTCAATTTATTGTTTCATAAAATTCTAGCGTAATATATACAAATTAAATGCTTTATCTGGGTTTCAAACACTTTTCTAAATGATTTCATCAATTCTACCCAAAATAAATAGAACTTTGCTTGAATCTTATATTTTAGGTATTTATGTGGTGTATTTAATTTCAGGGTCCAAGCCAGAGATACGCAACCATTATCGAGGTCACAAGATGTCCCTGTGGCTATCGCTTATTCCTCAGTTGCATAGACCTGGAGAAGCTGGCTTAGCAGACATGTCAATGAGACATCATCATTTCTTAGAAGAAGGCGCCCATTATTATGAAGGTAATTTTGATTCCAATACGATACTTGCCCTTAAGTAAATCAAGTATTTTTTTTGTTTCCATCATAAAGAAGCATTTAAATATTTAACGTATTCTTAAATTGAAAACATATAATTCTATGTAAATAAAAAACTACTGATAAAATACGAAAAAAAACCTTACATTAATTATTTTTGTCAATTTTTTTATTCTTTTAATTTAAAATACTACAAATCTTACGCTCTCGTCATATATTCTTCAGGATCGGTGCGACCGCAATCTATGCAGAGACCTAACTTGCCTCACTTAGTAGCGCCCTCTACACAGCCCACTAAGACTGTTGCGCCTTCCCCGAAGCCAGCAGCTCCAGCAGCTCCTCCACTCCAACCAGTCCCCGTGCCAACCACTGACTGTCCGCCCAACACGACCATCTCCAACAGGAATATCCACAAAGATAACAATAACCTACTAAGAAAGTTAGCTTCGAGCCACTATCAAAGTTATACTACAGCGCTTACAGTTACCATAGCGGTTGGGTGTTTTCTTCTTTTATTAAACATTCTTATTTTTGCTGGAATCTACCACCAACGAGATAGAAATAACGGAAGCTTCGGCGACAAGAAAAAAGAAGAGTTGGCTGAAGCGGGGAGTTGCAGTACGTCATCTGGTGGAGAGAATTACGACGCGAAAACATTGAACTTTGAAACTCAAGGTCAAAGCTATGACGGTAATAAAAGCGGATACAGTTTCGATTGTAAGTCTTACCAAATGAAGTCCGGTTCAAAGTATGACTTACGCACTTTTCCGTCCGACTGTGGGAAGACTGCTTTTGGAGAATACAGCTGTTACGATGAGAAAAATTTGGCCGCTCAATATGAAAAGAGGAGCCTAGCAGATATCACGTTATGCTCAGTTCCCGATACAGTCGATATGCCTATGCAAGATTTTAGAAAATCACCGGCAAAACGGTGTGATAATGGGAGTAGTATTGTAAAAATAGATACGCAAAAACCGGATATCCAGCGAATCAACAATCAAAGTATAAGAAGTTTGGAAAATCAAACGAGTAGCTTTCACGAAAATGGAAGTCGCTTAAGTCTAACTAGCGTGCACGATAGACCGTCTAGAACTAGTACTTTTGGAGAACCAGTCAAGTGTACTGACAGCTCCACGCAGGTTAAATTCTCTTCAGCGGGTGCATCGGGCGAAGGTAAACAGACCACTTTCGGTCCCGATGGACCCTGCGAGGAAGATTTGGCTTGCAGTTCATGTTCAGATGAAAACGGATTTAAGCCGAAGGAAAATACCGTGAGTGTAGGCGCTCAATCGGACCCGACCACTTGCGACGTTGGAACAGGAATAGATAGAAGCCCTTCGACTCCGGACGCACTCCCTCCTACGAAGTCAGCCACTCAAGCCCCAGGAATTTTAAGACAAAGCAATCCCAACGCTGCGTCCACTACAGGAATTATGAAAAAGAGAGTGCAGATTCAAGAGATATCTGTATGAATAACACTGCGCATTATCAAATTTACTATTATGGTTTTTGTTAGAACGAGTGATAAGCAAACCTATATTCCACGAAAGCATATTGTACATTGTTTTATTTAATGGAGGTGCTGTCTAATTTGATATAAATGTGTACTGAAAATTACGTAATTTTACTCAATGATGATCGTTACATTTAAGATAAATTTTATTCAGTATTAAGTCGTATAATGTGAATATTACACTAATCATTGTTAAAAAATTAAAATCCTTTTCCCATAACTAAAAAGTAACTTTTGTATACCTGTAAATATGCAGATTAAGATATAAAACGAAATGTTTGTTTACAGTATACCATTTCAATCAGTAATATAAACTATCTAAAATATTCAAAACAATTTATTTATTGAGGTTTACTCCTTGAATATAATTGAGTCATAAACAAATTATATTTAGTCAAAATATAAATATGGAAACCGTAACTATTACAGCGTGTTTTGTTAACATGGAATTGATTTATTATTATAAATATAAATTAATGTTTTTAATTCGTCAGGAATTGGCAGTTTCGTTTTCAAAGAAGATCGTGTTTATTTACCAAACTTTATTGTTACTTGATTACAATATCATTTTACTCTCATAATATATATTGTAATGCATTGAAAATATGGAATAATACTTTAATATCAGGGTTTATTGTTGCTTTACGCCAACTTCGTATTTGTTGAAAGAGATTTTTACGGTTCGACAAATTATCCACCAAAGGAGAAATGCTAAAATAATAATATACTTAAATGTAGCCAATTACTAAACAAGGGAGCTCTGTACATTTGCGAGAATTGGTATCTATTGAATAAATTTTATTACGTGTATTGTAAACATATGTTAGAAATTTTAAGAAAACTTTATAAAACGAATGTATTATCTCAAACAGGAATTGAAATAAATAATTTTAACTTCAAAACTATTAAAGATAATTTTTAGATGTTTATAGGGTTTTTTAATAATACTTTTATGTCCTTGTTGTGTTCGTTAAGAAAACTATACGTATGCGGTGACAAATTCTTGACTTCAAATAAATCAATCAAGAAATAATTATTTATAATACTAATTGTAACAATTCTATATTTTCATTTTTTTTTTGTGGCTTAAAAATAATTTTATGTTTTAATGATGTTAGCATACAAGCAGACATTTTACTATTAAAAAAGTTTGATTCTCATAAAATGTCTGCAATTCAATTTTTATACCATTTTCAGTCTGAAGCATGTAGATAATATGGATCATCTTGATGAAAAAAAAATATCTTCACGAAATCTTTCAAAAATATCCCATATTTGATGTCCCATATTTAAATTTAAACTGAAAACACATCAATTTTTGTACATCTTTGGGGCTTGAACCGGTGGTTTCCAATGCTAACTGACTCAAGCATGATAATGAACTGAAAAATTAATTGAATTTCTTGTGTTAATTAGCAAATTATTCAATACAAAATTATTTCCTACACCAATTAAATGCATTTTAATTAATAACATATTATTATTTATTAAAATATCACACCCACTATTAAAATTACATTGACTTGAAAAATTTTGTTCGACAAATATACATTTTTCGATTTCTCGGTTTTTTCATTTTCTTCCGGTTTGACTTTGTGGATATTTCCATTTTTTGTCTGTTTTCGTGAATTTATTTATTTATACATATTCAAAAAACGACGCTATCTTGGCAACAATACCAAAAATACATAAATAAGTAAACATGGAACTTAAAACTGAATAAGTATTGTTAGAAAAAATTATTAACGAAGTTCCAATATTTATGTTGAATGAATGAATGTAAATTTTTTCCGAACATGGATTTAAATTGTATGTGCGTATATTTTACAGCAGAACCTTTAAAAATACGTTTCTTATATTTTATTTTAAGAAAAATTATCCTAAATATACGAATTTATAATATGGTTCGCTTGTATAGTTCTGCTTACAATATCTCATTGTATTTTATGTTTTTTACTTTTTGTTTTCGAAATTATTGTTACAATTTTTATTTAATATCAATTTTTAGTTATTTATACGCATCTAGCCAAATGTGATGTGTGCCAAATATTCAAAATATGTAAAGAATCTTCCATTTGTTTTTTGCAAATAATGATTTATATTTATTTATTACTACATGTTTATTGAATTAACAGTTATTCATTAATGTAGGAGAAAATTAAGTCTTAATTATACTATGATGGTGAAGATGATTTAATAAACTAAACGTCACAATTGTGACGAAAATATAAATAGTGTTTTTTGTAACCCACTCATACACTCCCCTATTTAAATTAATTATTAAAAAAATAGTCCTCTTCCTCTCCTTTTGTGTATTTTTTGTCTACTAGTATGCTCCATCAATAAAAAATAAGCATGATAGGAGAGAAATTTGGATCTTATGAAATTATTTAAAAACGTTCATCTCAATGATGACGATGCTGTCTAAATACACTACGATGTAACATAAACTGATAAAATTAAATACTTATTTGGTTAAAGAGTAGCTAAAATGTAAACCATTTCAATGTTTCCCCCTAAACTTAATCATTGGTCTTGTGAGTTCTGAATATGAACTACACTTTAAATCACTATACAATAGCTCTGTTTGTAGCAATCAGATTATATTAAAATTTTGGAGCGGTTTCTCTTTACAGAGCTTAATTTATATGGTTTTAAAATATAAATTGTTAATACAGTCTCTTTTTGTGACCTCGCTTTTATTGAAATCCCCATGTTGAACTTGGTTTTCTATCTAAATAGAAAATGATATTTTGAGAAAAGGTTGTCTGGAAACTTGTGTAAACTTTAAATGCCATTTGTTCTACTCTGAAATACCTTTAATTCTCCGCTTTATCGCATAATAAATTATAAACTTTTACTATTATTTTCAACTATCAAACTAAACGCGTTGGGATATGGAGCGTACAGTATTCTGGGAGATGATTTCTGTAAGATCGGTGCCATCTTATGGTGTACATATTTTAATCTCTCTTCATATTTAAAAAAATCATCTTAATCTACCTACAGTAGTAATAATTGTTGTCAACGTTTCTACATTTATAATATTGACGCAGTCAACAGAACAGAATATATACCAAACTCGAATTTTAGAAAACATACAACTTGTAACCTTGTGGAATGGATGCAAGAGAAAAGAAAATTAGATTGTAGAGGAATTGAAAATCCCTAATTTCTCATCAAGACTATCGAAATATACATGTACTTCACTTTTAGGAAACTATCGGTAAAAGAGATTTGGGTAAAATGTATAAAAATAAAATCTGGAATTTTATTTGAGACATAACAAATTATAATAACGAATAAAATTTAACAAGCGCTAACATAAAAGTAGTACCCCTTTAAATTACTTTAAATTATATTTTATAAGGCACTTTTTTCATTATCTCAAAAATACATCTTAGTAAAGTTGATAAAATGGTTCGGCGATATTTCACTGGATATTAAATGTATAAGCAACGAATTGCTAGACAAAAAAATCTCGTTATAAAATTAATGGCGATGAATATTTTGAATTCATTGTATTGTGATTTTTCATGCAACAATTCCAGTTTGAGCTGATTTTTACACAACAATTCAACTAAAATAACGCTTATGTAGTAAATATTGACGTGAGTTTTTACTTACTTACACTTTGAGTTTATTTAAACTTCAAAATAAACTATGTAAGTATTAAAATATTAAGCAACTTGTGAAATAAATCTGCTTAAATTAAACCATTTCCAGCGTAATGCATAACATTATTCCAACCTATATTTTTACTTACATGCGTTAGATATAATTAACTATAAATTAAAATAATATATTATTTTTACATATTGCGCATATAATATTATCATACGCAAATATGAAATTAATATAGAAAAAGTATAGCATCTACATATACAATTTATCACAACTTAATTTAATCTCTAGGAGTTAATTCGTCATAAACGTCAAATAAACTTTACTCGGCTGTAATTATGTCTTGAAAAGAAACTCAAAAATCAAATTCAAACTACTACATTATATATTTCTGAGAATTCCGTAATTGTTGTATATTCCACTTGAAATTTTAAATAGATTTTATTACGTAAAAGTAAAGCTAGTAGAATAGATATGAATTGGGAAGAAGTGTAGATGTACGTAGACTATGCAAACTGGAGACAACAAAATCCGATTATTTCACTTGAATGCTTTTCAATGCATGTTAAATGAAGCTTTCGTGGCCCGTTTTACAAGTTTCTCCTAGTTGCACGTGCAAATCTGTCGTGAAACGACGGCGAAAGTTTTCGTGGAAGTTCTCTTGACTTAATATATTGTTTCGCTTGATTCTATTCAATAAATATCAATGCAGTTCATTTTTAAGCAAAATTATCTGCAATACATAAGCTTACTTTTATATCATCAGTATTTTATGCATAAGAAATTTAGGTATTTAAAACAATTTGATATTGACTGCATAGTAAATTATGGTTAATTTTATACATTTTTATTTTATCCATTTAGCCAAATATACCAAAATACCAACACGTAAAATAAACAATCTGATGTAGTGACATGATATATAGATATTTAAATATCCATTCCAAAAGTAAAATATATAGAAATCGTTAATTCAAAAACTTCTTTAGACAATTTTTTCTCAGATTATTCCTTAGCCCTTGATTTGAATTTTAAAAGATCTTAAGGACTGTGAAATTTAAAACCATAACTTTCGTCGCGTCAGTGATAACGCTCCCTTTCCGATCTCTTGGAAAAAAACACATAGTTCATACATCTTGACAAATGCAAAATTAGTATTAGTATGTTACTTTCATAAAAATGATGGATTAAGTTACAGTTATTTTTTCATGACTTTTCAAAATTTTTAGACATGCCCATCAAAATCCTAGGAAAAATATGTTGCACAATAGTTAAACTTTTGGTCAATTGAGCATGAAATAGTTTCTACATAAATTTATTTGTCTTATTTATAACATACAAATTCATGATACGTGCTTCTCTCACTTGATAAAAAAATTCAAGTGGTCGCATTTTGTAACAAATAACATGTTTTTAGTTTGAAAATATATATTCAAATTGCAAAAAAAATACATATAATTTAAAAGCAAATGATTGTGTGTGTTCAAAAATATGGATGAATAAATACTTTGTTTACGGAAGAATAGATGAAAGAACCATCCAACATATCGATAAAATTTTCTCGTTTGCTATTAAAAAAATAATAGAATTAAAATAACAATAAATTTTATTCATTAGATTTTGAAAGAGATTATTTTCGTTAACGATTTGGTATTTATCAATAAATATAATATACCATATTAGGTATTCTATAAATCGTTTTATTATATTAACGTTGAATATTATTTCCGTATACTTTTAGAAAACACGTTAAGGGTTATTCTATTTATCAATATCCAATCGTTGGAGTGGAGCATATAGATGTATCGACAGTTTACCAGTAATCTATCTCACTGTCGTTAGGTGTCATTAATTTTATCAAAAATTAAACATTTTTTTCGTTACGTCATCATTATATATTATATAATGATCAAAATATTCTAAAAAACTGTTTTTTTTATAATTAACTTCATATTGGTTTATTTCATATAAATTTATAAAATATCTGTCATATAATTGTCGTCATTTCAATTTCACTAAAATCAGCATTGATTATTTAAGCAAACTTGTATTTTTATTACATTTGATTCGAGTAAATAAGTTTTATAGCACGGACTAAAATGTTAAAAATGCGCTTGAAAAATCACAAACTGAAATATACTTTGTTCGCTGTTCTTTATGGAAAACTACCTTTGAGTTGTGTAGTAACAAGTACCGGATGATTTCCAGGCCATTTGGTTCAAACAGAACAATGTCGGTCACAAAAAATCAACTCTACTTCAAATGGTATCAAATGCCATAAACGAGTAACCCTTTCAGTAGACCTGATCTAAAATAATTATATTATACTGACTTAATTGTTAAATATTGTACCATCATAAATACGCGCCATTCGTGTGAATCCATCGGTTCGTTTAGTTCGCAGGTTCATATTCTACGACTAGTAAATGTTTTTATTTCATATTCTGGGTGTATAATGTGTTGACCACATACAATCTGTTGAACGATTCTCTGATAACCAATCTTTGTCAGTTATTTTTTTCATATTGTGAAGATTTATATGATGCATATAATATATGGTGGAATTTGTTAAAAAATATGCTCTACGTCTATATAAACTTATAAAATATTTTATATCGTCCGTATGGTCTATGGATTTCTTTGTGTTATTAAAATAATTTTAAAATCAGTCTTCATGAAAAATTCTATTTAGATACTTTTTTAGATTAAAGAAAATCATTCATATGCATAGATGAATCATTCATTTGGTACAGAGATTCTCATGTTAGTATCAATGTTTTCGTTAATAATAAATTTAAAATGTTTTAAATTGATCAAATTTATATCTTACGACACGTGATTCGTTTATGTTTTAAACATCCATTAAATAATTATCCACGTTAAATATCAAAATACTGGAAATTATTTTATTCAAGAAATTTTGAACAAAATATTTAACCTTAAAATAAAATTTAAAAAGCATTTAGGAAAATGTAAATGAATACATTGAGAAGATGTTTAATAAGATTTTAATCAAACCACAGATATTTTTTTCTGTATCTTAAATAAAAACTTTAATGTTAACAAAATATTCTGTTCATGTATGTTTCGTTGATTACTGCGCAAAAAGAATATAATTGACATTTACTTTGTCAGAGAGTATTCGATGGAAAATTGTTGGAAATCAAGTTGCATTGTAGAAATTTTACATGAAACTGCTTTTTACGCCAATATAATAAATATTTTTTTATTGACCACTCTTCGAGTCAAATTTGAGTGGGTTTTAAAAGCTTTTTTATATCGAATTATATATTTTATATTTTTATCTGTTATCGATAAAATATATATTTTATAAACGTTTGTAATTATTATCTATGAACATTTTAAATAAACCCATCATTCAACCTAGGTTTCGCGTACGGTTGTCGAGAAAATCTTATTTTTATATTCAAAAATTTATTTCTATAGACTAATGTTATTTCAGGAATACGTTTTTTGTGTATATTATTAAAAAACAAATACTTGAATAGCTTTTACGAATGTTCAAAACATGCACAGTCAGTCATCTGTTATGTACGCAGTTAAGTGTATCTTTTTTTGTAATTAGAGTGTCATTCCTGTCGATAATGTGAATTTTTTTGTCCCAATAATATCGACTTATAAACATAAAATTGTTCCATTTCCATATATATCGTTAACATATATTGCTAATGCAAATATTACCTGAAAATACTTAAATAAAATCTACAATTAGCGATCCACATGAAGGTCTTTGAAAAAATTCGGTGTTTTCAACTGAATAAAATTATTCGTCAATATAATTATGTATAATTATTATAAGCCGGAATTCTATCGTAATTTTGAAAATCTAAAACTAGTTTTAAGCATCGCTGAAAAGTTTTTAATGTTCTGAATACTTGACTAAATTAGAAGAAGCAAAATTTTGATAAAATTGTTGTGCATAAATATTAATCAAAACATTTTATTATATATACAATATATGCATCATTAGACGCGTACTGTGATAATGAAAATATCAATTTGTTTCAATAAAAAATAAAGTTAGATGCTATTATCTTCTTAATGTTCCTTCACTGCCATTTAAACTTTTATTTATGATTTAGAAAACTTCAAGCCACAACTTTAGCCACCATCAAGAATACAATTTAACTCAAAGAACGTATATTTATCATAGAATAAAGTGTAATCCTATCGTGAAATATGGTAAACTACACGTTTCTTAATTAATTATATATTAAGCTAAAAACTTGTTGAATATTTTGAATACTTGACCTGTATCAAATCAGATAATAAATAATAATACACCGATATAAACTATAAGCAAAACAATAATATAAAAATATACATATGAATGTACCGTCTTTGATTCACATTATGATAAGACATCTATCGACTCTGTCCGTGTAGGAAATACATTATGCTAATATGGCATCACCAAAATTGCTCGGTAGGGTACCGAGATGTTCGTACCTACTTATCTAATTTTGGAGCACCTAAGTGTTCGCGATCAAGGAAACGATCAATAAATTTCTGCCTACTCCGTCTACACTGCTGCCAACATACAGAGAGATGGCGATAAAAAATATACGAAAATTCATTATCATTGTCGTAACCCTGTGACCCAAGGTAAACCTTTTAACAAACTGCTCTATAGTCTAGACTCCTATACTATTATATAACTGTATACCTATATAGTACATTTGCGCTTTGTAGACGCAATATCTAATACTAAGAAGTCACCTGCTTGACCATCAAAAACCGCAATCTACGAACACGTCGTTTATTCATGTACATAAAGATCACCTGCTTTCCAAAAGAACTATGGTATCCTCGAGGACAGCGTATCTAACCCATATGAGTACGGGCAGTTTTCGAGTTACGCGACATCGAATTAACTGAAATTGAAGTTACGCGATTGAAAAAAAAACTGTAGATGAAATCAAATTCAGACGGAATATACATTATGCGTGCTTAAGAAAATAAGAAATTATAACTTTGTGAAGGAAGTCAAATATATAGGTCACACACTAGAATGAACGCTTTTGTTTCCTTTTCTTTTCATTTTAGTATATTTTTTTAAATTCTCACGTTATACAAGTCCACGTTAATTTTCCATGTGAGGATTTCATTATTGTTGAAAATAAGTAATGGTTTTTATTGTATGTAATGAACGAGTTACTGAAAAACGCCTATCAAGATTATGGAAGCAATTGCTTGTGGACGTTGACGTGCTTCAATACACAAACTCACAAAATGTCCATACGTACTAGCCTTTAGCAGATGAGTATTGGATGTAAGATTGTTGTGGTCGTATAGTATAACATGATTTACTGTTCTAACAATCGTACCAAAAATTAGACTAGCTAAAAACCAAAACACTTTAAAATTTCACTTAGGTAAGTCCGTAAAAATGAATAAACTGAGTTAATCCATTCCACTGACAGTTTATTGCAGAGTACTAACAACCCACTCTTAATTAAGCTGATAGTTGTTTGACATTCATTATGGTCGTCAGATTTAATTTGCTCTAAACAGACCAAACTCTGCAACGGATTTAAATGCAGCACACTACACGTATAATCACTACTGCACTACCGTTGACGTTCCTGGTTAAACTAATTTAGAGAATACTTCCTTTCGTTCTCAATTTGATCGGCGGATTTTATTACATTATATAATGGTTTTAATTTCTTTCATTAAACGTTCCGCTACGAATCACATTTGATTTATTTTAATATGTTAATTATCGATTCGTATGTATATACTAATTATTAGTTTTAACTAATATGTATCATCAAAATAACTCTACCTTTTCATCATAATAAATTCAAAATGAATTGATCGTTATTCAATGTATCACTCTTTTATTAGCTTTGATACTAAAAAAATTTTTTACAAATATTTCATGAAAACTCATTTGGAATATTTCAGCATTTACAGTATTAAGAATGCAATTTTATATTTAACGAGGTATATTGTATTCAATATTATTAATGATTTTATAATAATCTTCAATGTTCATAAGTAGTAAAGTATAAAATAGTTTTAATATGCTAGAATACTTCTTAATCTAAAGTTTTAAAGTCCTGAATATCCATACAATACAATTTTCAAAAATTACTTTCTGTTAGCAGAATATATTAGTATCATCCGAGTTCATAATACGTACAAGATATTAATTACCTATGAATAAATCAAAAGTCTGGTCATTATTTCATCATTTTTATCATTTCGCGATAAAAATAGAGTATTGATTTACAACATGAAAGATAACCAAATATCACATAACAAATAATATTCTGAATTATTTAAAACTGGTAAACTTCCATATGTGAGATCACTATTAGCGA
>JAGVSQ010002444.1:0-24662 GCA_022683975.1 Rhyacophila evoluta | reverse complement strand
TAAACATACAACCTTATTACACTAAATAGCAAACTTTAAAACGAGTATAATATTAGCTAAACTCGATGCTTAAAACGAATGTGGCCTAGCATCACATAAAATTTACTATACGGTTTGTTTGTCAAGTCCATATTCATCAGCTTACAATTAAATTTAATTAGACTGGTAGATAAAATAATGAGCTTAATATTATATTTTACTATTACGGTGCTCTTATTGCATTCCGCAACTCTATGCACCTGACGAACACCTGTGAATATTTATCTATGTCATTATAATATTATGTACCGTAGCTCAGTACCGGTTAATATATATCTGAGCATTAAACATCCAGTGAAATTGAATTCAATATTTAAGTTAAGCTTTTTTTTGTTATTGTATAGTTTAAGCGGTCGTCTTTTCAAGTCGTGTCCGCTTACAATACTACTTAATGCCGATATTCGATTCGATGAGAAACGTTTAAGTTTACATACTAAGTTCAATATATAAATATAATTAATTTATAATTATTTTTCAGGCGTATAATTGGTATCATTCCCACGTGATTTAAGTTTTAAAGACATGACCAGGTACGAGAAATCTCACGTTCAGCGTATTCATAATACGATTCTGTCCGCATGTCACATCACATCTAAATAATATTTATACAGTGTATTTATTAAAGAATTAATTTTGCATGTAACCAGGAAGCCTTCGGGCACCTTATCCTTTCAAGACTTCAAACGGGTATATTAATCTTTTCATACATAAAGAATACCAAACGTTTACCTACCGTTACCGGATTAAATCTTATACTACCAAAATAATTCATCACTAACAATCAAAATAATATATAATAATACAATCCACTGTAATTTAAAAATAACATTGGTCCGGTACGGACAGTTACAGTGTTTGAATCTCAACTTACATCTTTGTGATCTAACGATGCAGGTGTGGAGCAGGCAGTTTCGTACCAAGGCTTATGGGCCAATAAAACTGTTTATTAATTAAATTAAAATTTTATTTAACATTAACGAACATAAGACATATTATAAATATTTTCACAATTTAAAGACGTTTATTTTGATAGACCATTTTCACAAGAATCGATTGTCAGTCAATCTCTCCAATCTAATAACTACCCAATCCTGCATCTTCACATTTTTAAAAGTCAAAAAATTACATTTATTGATACTAAAATAATTTTATTTATATTATGTAATACATATTTTTTAATACAAAGTTTATTTAATTATTATACATTGTCATACTATACCCCTACATTATTAATTAAATCAGCACTTAATTATTGGAAGTCTTTTAAAGCTGTTGAACGATTAAAGGATAATTTTGTATTTTTAACAGGTCAATAATTTGATGAGGCTATATCCGCTGTGATATCATACAATTATTTCTTATACCATGTTCGGTTCCAAAGTGAAGCATATGGATCTACACAGTGTGAACATATCCACTCCGAAAGTGAAACATGTAGATCTCTGCAAAATGTAGATTTATATCTTGACAGATTATTTTTCACGAGAATTGTTTCTCAGACAATGAACCCAATGAACATCCAGTTCTGCATTTTAGGTTTTTCAAAAATCTGACAGATCGGGGGATTGAACCCGCATTCCCCGGATTGCTAGGCGTCCAGATAAATATATACTATTATTAAATTATCACCCTTACCGATTTAAGCTGTATATCAAACCATTCATTATATGTACTTCGTTTTATATATGTGTTTTTATAATACTTAATATTTTTTTGTTATTATACTATGTCGTATCATAAATGCTCTAAACTACAAATACGTAATATTTACTACATCAAAAATAAAATATATGAAGTAACGAAACATCTATTGATATAAATAACAAAGTTCAATAGTATGTATGCCATAAAAACCTTACATAATATTTAGTTTACTCTGATCGGTTCACATGACAAGAAATAATGTGTTCACAAACATGAGAATCAATTTTGATTGATCAATGTATTTGACTACTGTTAATGTATTTTAATTAAGGTGAAATTATTTTATGTACACTATGCCAGATTTGAAAACTACTTGTAAATTATAAACTTTCACATAGAGCTTTATTTATTATCGGACTTCCTTTTACGGAAGCTTCCAGTTAAAGTAATAGTTTAAATTAAAAGTCAGTTGAATGTGTAGTTTGGCGCTTGGTGATATTAGATTTTTTCGAATCGATGCGGCTCTGGTAATAATGCGAGTATAACATTTTAATATCATACATTTTTTTGTGTATACGCAACAAAAGACCTTTAATAAAACGTTTTTAAATTGAATATCACTCTTGAATGGTGTCTGCCTTCTGCCTATTTGATTCATAACGGTAGCCGGAACATAATGGTGTGTGGTCAAAATCCATCTCTTCGCGGGAAATACGTCGTTGAAGATTCGTACCCGAACGTGAGTTGGTTCGAAATTGACGAATCGTATTGACATAAGTATATATTCAACATTATTCCTTGCAGATAAAAATATAAATTATGAAATTTTGTAATTTGATGAATAATACTGAATATATAAACCTACTACATTCAGTCAAGTAAACTAATCAAAAGAGTTGATACATAATGAACAATTTAACGAAATATATTTTCCATCATATGTGATCACCAGTTTTAATCCGAAATAAAATATTGCATATATTTAAGTTCACCATTGCCTCGTAGAAAAATATAAATATTATAATATTTTTGATCTTTGTGTATTAAAGTATTTGAAATGTTTTATATTTACTCTATTTTTATTTACGTTTGTGAATACTTACAGAATGACTTTTTTGTATTGAAAACATTAAAAGATTTACATAAGATATTGGCAAAATTGTTGCAATTTGTCTAAACGCATTAGAAAACTGAAATCATCTTATTCAAAATTCTTCTTAAAAATCTTTCCTAAATGTAGTGGAGAGGCTAATAATTTATTATACATTATATAGTATAATAATAAGCGTTGAGTGGTTATAAAATTTAAATCAAATATCTCGTTATATATGCCTAACCTAGTCTTGAGTAACAACGACCTTCATAGCTTGCAAATAAAAAATATGACTTACAATAAATAATCTTATGGTGTCTAATTTTAGTCAAGTTTTTATGTAGAAAATTCATAACATTATTTTTTTATAATTAATTTTGCCGTCACACGTTTTACTATAAAAATAATAATAAGAAATTAAAGTCAATTAATAAATCATTATTTAATTCTATGTAACACAGTAATAACTAAGCGATTTTATGATTTATTTATTATACTTATAGCTAAAACTTAATGGCAAAAATTTGTCACCATATCGGCTTTTGTCAACATAACTACAAGTTATGTTATGTTCGTCAATATTGCTTATTAAAATGAGGTTTTGAATCTACTGATTTTAGTGTTGTAATACTTCTCTACGTTTATTGCGTAGCTATTCGGTGGCAAACTGTATGAGATCAGTAGTATATACAGCTTCCAGACTTCGCGTTGTTAATACTACTGTGTGGTGTGAACATATCACAATAACTAGATACCTGCCAGTTACTGTCGAGTCACTTTCGATTAAATTCAATTTTATTCAAATATCATTTTCCCATGTGCTATTTCATACTAACAGTTAGTTATCATGCAGTCCAGTCCTACGTACACTAAAATATGAACTTACATATCGCACTGTTATTTATTTTACAATGAAGTATATGTACACAGTACACAAGTTTTAATGAAGTATGTCAATGTGGACATATAAATATTTATTCATCATTAATCTCTTATAATCGTTTGATCTATGTTTGTGGTTGTAATGACTGAAGTGATTCGTGAGGTTGTCACCGTGCAAGAATGTTCTATTAATCATATATAATTATTGATAGAAATAGTACGATAAATTCTTCTTCTTATTCTACCATATCCATACCCTATATAGAGCATATGTCTGCTACGTGCCGCCTCTCGATGATAAGCTATAAGTTACACAAATTTATAATTTTCGAATTTGATACGTATAATTTAATACTATATTATATTTCCAAGCATGGTTAAAAGTTTCGCACTTGTCCCATCGGTGCGGTCAAAGGTTGCGATTGGGTCTCGTGGAATTTCTAGATACAATAAATTTTGATATTTACTTAAAACATTGATATCGTATAAATTTATTAGTAATTTATATAGATTTCCAGTGAAAAATAACGTAAACTATTTTTGAAATGCGCACCTCAGCCTATAAAATACTAATACTTAATTTCAAATTGAGAAATGAAACTGTTTATTTAAACTGGATCCAGTTAATCTGGCTATTTTAAAAATGTTACTCTCTAGTCTTTCTTTATACGACAAACGAGCTATATCATTTTTTTTCACCAAGCAATTACAAAAAAACGTAGTAATTCATTAGGAATCATTTGCCTGAGCTCTCTGCCTGATCTACGGTAACGTAATTCTACTGTAACTTCAGATTCTAACATCACATCTCAATTTTCAAAATTAACTACTGCTTCAATCAGATGCCAAGTCCCACAGCCAAGTATCGTATGGAAAAAAAATAATATTATAGAAATTAAAATTAAAACGTGGAGATATTGAAGTTTCTATCTATTTGATACATATTGCTAGATGAGTTAACTGCGTTTTTTACCTACAAAAAATGATTTAAAAAAATGCTGTCAATCTCCGCGTTAAATACGGCCAAAAATTGTTTTTTTTTTTAATTTGCTGCTACCGTCGTACGCCTGATAATTTAAAAAAGGGTCTATTATTATACATCAGGGCTGGCCAACAGATCGAAGCAATTTTTAGTCAGTTGTCAATCATAATTATCAGACTTCAAGAACATAAATGAAATATAAAGAGCGATTCCATACATACAATTATTTCAAAATACGTGAACATAGACAATGTTTATAATTGAACACCCCACGAAAAATATTCAATTGTAAGTTTATTTTATTTTTTTGTAATAAGATAATTCAAAAGATATCGAGAATTTCCTAATTGGTAATTTCACTTGCTATCAAATTTACAGAGCTTTTTTATTTTAAAAATATTTCGCTTATAATTGAGATGTTATAGTTACTTAAGAAATATGAATTTGCAAGATAAATATCCGTTTGGAGACACATAGTATGTAAACATTCATCTATATGTGTCGATATTTTTCTTCAATTATCAGAGTAAAATAAAAGATACTATTATATTACTCATCCGAAGTAGACATTTACGCGAGTCGAAATATGTTTACTTTTTTATAGTCATATATTTAAATAAGTCGATAAGTCGAGTGTGTCTAAAAAAAATAAAGCCGGCCGCAGTCCGAACAAGTTGGCTGACCCTGTACAGTAATGATCGTGGATACTTTGAGGTGACGCGTTATAATAACCAGTGAATTTATACTGCTCACTGGGTCCGACAAAAAGCTACTGAATGACGTTGCAATTACTCTTAATGGTGATCTAACTATGCAGCGGGCTTTTATTTGAGTTTAAGAATTTATCGCAATGCGACTTAGGATGCTGTGGCTTTTGATTAATTTACAATAGGAGAAGAAAACTTTTTTATTCCTTTATAAAGATTTACTAGTTATTAATTACTAAAATTAGTCTATTCTTTCATTTGAAAGTATTATACTAGAGATTGCTGTATATATCAATAACATTTTAAAACTTGAAAACATTTTACTGTAGGCTAGAAGTTTTGGAAAAGGAAGTAGATAAAAAACCCATGCCATATAAAAAAGAACTGTGTCAATTAATCTAAAATATCTTTGTATAATAGTTTTTTCTGTGAAATAGATTCTTAGTGGTTGTCATCTTCAAAGTGTCATCGACACTCAAGCATGCGCATGATTTTATTTTTAAAGGAAATTTTTCGCTCCGGAAATGAGTTTCTTTAGAAGACCTATAGTAAGTACGGTTAGTATTTTTACTAAGTATCCTGTTTTTTTTCTGTTTATCGAAACATCAAAGATCGCTTATATCATCAATTTTTTTTTTGTAAAATGAGTAAAAACGTCTATTCTAATTCTAAGATATTGTCAAGGTACTTGTTCCGCATTTGAAGAGTTCACGATAAAAAAAAAATAAAGTAAGTTAACTCCTGATTTTTTTAAATATGAAGGGGTTGAAGGCAAAATCAGGGGTTGAAAAAAAAACATATTTTTCATATCGGAATCATTGAAGTAAGTCGCTCATACTGTATTAACCTTAAACATATTAATTCCTGCATCATCTTGTATAATATCTATCAAATACCAGTTTATTTAAACTCACACATTCATAGTAAAGGATTAAAATAAGTGATAAGGATGCCGTAATCGAATTTATTTCATTTCGTGCGATACTTATTTTGTAGAAAGTGTAATTTTTGTTTTTAACCGCCTCAAATCATCTATTTTTTATGAAATCGGCATATTTAAATAAGCATTCATCATTTTTTTATGCGATTTTATGTGGTTTGTGTTGAACCACAATATTCTCATTATGTCAATTCATCAAATAAAACTAGTCTTTTGAATTAAGCACTTCATTAACGTGTTATTCAATTTCTTGTATCTAATAAAACTAGTGTCATTTTCGCGAGAATTGACAGTAAATACTACATAAGAAATTTTCGTGTACAATGTTTCGATTTTGTTATGTAAGTGTATTAGTTCCATTGATTTATAAAGTTACTCTTATTGTATGATATTAATTATTTCGAAAGTTAGATTGAGATCTACAGCTTTTTTTCATCTGCTAAACTGTTTCCGAGCTTTTTCTTTATCTAGCTCATATTGAGTAATGCAATAGCTAAAATAATACTCTGAATTTATTATTATAAGTTTGAATACGTTTATTATTGAAATACGAAGTAAATAAAATGATCTTCAATTGATACGCTCCATTATATGATCTTTTATGCGTACAGTATTCCTTTTCATTAAAATAACAGCTGAAATAATTTCATATCTTCAGTTATTTTTAAGTATGTTTACATTTCAGCGTATTGTTCCCAAGCTCTTGAAAACTACAAAAGCGAGATATGTAATATTCCGTAATATTATTTCAAAAAATAATCTACCATGAAATATAAAATAAACACGGGTACAAGAGTGTTCTTGAAGATGTTTTTTTTATTTATTTCCTAAGCCAGCGTGCGCGTCTAATTGCAGGTACCTACTGCACCCATCCCTAGAATGTTTTTGTATGGAATCAATCGAAATATGAATATAATAGAGCCGTCATACTTTTGAAGACTTTTTTGTGCGCAATTTGTTAAGACAGTTATGATTCCAGTATAGTTGCTTCGATGCCTTCAAATAACAAATCCCAGTATAGGGGTCTTTAATAATGGTGGATGTTATTATGTTATAATGAAAATTGAATGTTTTTGATACGTTTTTATAATGTGCCCTTTTTATCGTGCTCATTGTATTTTTTAAATGCTGTACATGCAGTTGCAAAATATATTTTGTACATGGTAACCAACTATTACTCCTGTTTTATATTGAAACATGACCGATATAAAACACAATATATTACATATTAATAAAATAAATAGTTCTCGTAACTCACATGAGATGATTAAAATCAATTATATTGGATTTTAATTTGAGTTGTTTTTCTATTCAAATTTTTCATTAAATGAGGTAAGCCTTTGTATTAAAATGATGTTGCCGGATTCGAATTTGCGACGCAGTTTCAAATAATTTAAAAAGCGCACCCACCTTTCATTGACTGACACATTTTTAGTCTTTTATTCAGTAGTTATTTATTTGTTCCTAGCGTAATATATAATACTTTAATTAAAATATAGTTTGACCTCGCACTGGCACACTAATATATTGAGTTCAATTGTAATTGATAATTACTTTTGCTATTTTTTAAAAAAATATATTTGGTTAATTCGATCTGTATTTAAATATTGACACTATTTTAAAACTATTAGACTTACCCCAACCTATTTATTTATTTCTATATTAAAAGAGTTATTGTCCATATATTACGTTGAAATGTCTTCTAAAATTTAAAAACGTGTAAGTTTAGTTTAGTCTTTAGTCTCCCCGGTAGCATTGTTGGTAGCGTGCGCACCTAGCAATCCGGGGAATGCTGGTTCAATTCCCCATCTGTCGAATTTTATAAATCTGAAAATGTAGGACTGGATTTCCATTGGATTAAGTAATTGTCTGACGAACATTTCTTGTGAAAAATAATCTGTCAATACGTTCACCCAGATCTATACACTCTTCTTTCGGAGTGGATATCTTCAACCTAAGTAGATCCATATGCATCACGTTGGGAGCGAACATGGTATGAAAAAAATAATAGAACACTTATACTGTTTTTAGTGGAGACCGATGAGCGTGGCGAGCAAGACGGAGAGCACTCGTTTGGGTTTGTTATCTAAATTAGAAATTTTCAAATTGTACACATCAGTAACCAAAATCACTGAACTATTTGTCGGTCACAATCCATATATTGTTTACTTACAATAAAAGAAGATTTACTGTGAGGAAATAATCCATGTTTATTGTTATTTTGCCGAAGTTTTTTACGATAACAATGGCAAAGCTTTATGTGTATTCCTTTACTTCGCTTACTTTGTAAAGATAGCTTTATTCAGCAGGGGTATATGGATAAGAAGGAAGGCGAGCTTTTTGTATTTACCAGGAAGCAATAACTACCTTTTGTATGGCGCTTAAAGAAAAGACGAAATTCCCATTATCAATGAACCTACTGACAGGTCGGAAGTATTGGCAATCATAATTCATATTATAAAATTATAGTTTTCGTTTTTGCCATTATGTAAAATATAATCCAAATATTTTGAATTTGATGGTTCTATGATATAGTAGCATTAAGAATGTATTTTTAAATACCGTAGACAACTTCATTTTTGTGCTAAAAAAGATATCCATGAAATAGCAGACAATTTATGTGGATTTATTATTATTGATGAATATATTCTCCATTTTTCTTGATATTTCACTAAAACAATATTCCTTTTTAACACGGGGTGTCATGATTTAACACGTTATGGTCCGCTAAAGGAAACATATATATTATTGCTTATTATCCAAATTACTCAATTTTAACAGCAATACAGTCTTAAAATTTAAATAAAAGTCTATATTATAATTATGTTATTTTACAATATGTATAGAATTATTTAATATGTATGTAATATAACTCCCTGGTATTCCTAGAGACCAGCGTGTACGGTTTGAGTCTGAATATTGTGGGTGCAATTCCCACAGATACTGGATTTAAAAAACTCAAGATACAGAACTAGATACCAAATGGATTGATAATTTGGCTGCCAATCAATTCTATAAGTTAAATACCTTTAAAATTGTGCAGACTGTATTGTAGAAACGGACATGATAAAAATGTATTTCAAGAAGGTAACATGTTGTGGTTACCTTACAATTATTGTCATGAATTCTTTGTATGAATATTTTCTATTCATAACATGCCATACAATAATTAATAAAGATTATCAACAAAATTTAATGAACACAATGAAATAGCACAAAATAGCGGCTTATTTTTTACAAGATCGATAAAATCTTCTTCTAACAAAAAATACCATCGTTCCTTTTTATACCCTGATATAACACCTTGAATTGTGTTGTTTTTTTGTCTTAATTTTAAATTCGAAATCCGCCTGCATATTCTGTATACTTTTTATGAAATACCTGACACTAGCCCGCGATATTATACTAACCAAATTTATTTGACACCCGCTTGCTTCGGCGAACTGATGCAACTGTCGATTGCCATAAACCACCCTCGAAGATACACTCCGGGTGATCTACCCTTATACAATTCTACGTCAATTTTTTAGCAATATATTATGATTTATTTACCTGCCTTATAACAGAATATTTTATTCTTTCGGTCAGATATTCGTGTGAACTTCAAATTAGTAACAATATTTTTGAAATCAATTATAAACAGGACTTTTACAGAATTTAGATAATTCTAAATTGTATACATCGAGTAGTTTCCAATATTTTTTTTTTCAAAAAGCCTTACTCAGTTTACTGTAACATATTTTTAATTATAAATTTATTGGTTTTACTATTTACAGTATTAAAAATAAAAGCTTTTGGTACAAAAACGGATTATACTATCTAACTTTACAGTGTTGCCGTAGATGGATTTGGGCTTTTATTTTTGATTTTCACGAGAATTGTTTTCATTATTCTCTTTAAGCGATGGTATGGATTCCTAATCACCTTGAAATATAATATGTGATATAGATGATGATATATCTATATACGTAAACCCACTATTTTAGAATGATTAGTGTGGTACCATAATCATTATTCCATAGAATATTCCATGAATGATATTTGTTATGAATCTCGTAATAATATCATTAATATCGTACTGAACAAACGTAGTATAGTGACATATTTAATTGTTATATTGTGAAACCCGTGTGATTAAAGCTTAAAGCCTAAAACTGATAATCTTTTGATTGTTCTATATAATTTACGTTAAATATAGAGAAGAGTTTCAGAAAGTTTATATGACATCAGGTAATTATAGCACCAGTTTTAGTCGCCGTGCACTTTAAGTTTGTGTTTATTAAATATTTTGACTTAAATGCAAAATTTTTGAATATCCGTTATTGTGCCTCATGTGAAATTTGTTCTGTGTGGGTTACGTTCTTTTTTGTTTCCACAATCCATGTAATAATACTGGGCTTCATAGATAATCAAACAAATAAAATAGCTAATAAACTTTTAAAACGTTAAAACTTACGTAAAATGCTCTCTGGCGTATTGATGCAAATTTAATTAATAAAACTAGCTTTTAAGCATGTAATAAATTAATAAGTTACCTTTTTATTACGTATTGTTATATATACGAGACAATTAGTGAAGAATGACAGAGTTTAATATCTCACTAAAAATTTTCAAAATACCAAAAAAAGGATACGTAAAAGATCAAGTTTCATTGTATTTCGTACACAACCGTATAAAAAAGACAATAATTGACACGATTATTTGTTTTGAAATGTCATTCTGAAAAGGTGGAATGCCACGGCGATAAGATAATGGATAATTTAGTGACGATGAAGTTCGCAGATTACAGACAAATTCCCTTCACCTGGCGCTAGTTCCATGTTTTATGGGGACTGTTTAATGGGGACAGGCACCATTGGCAGGCTGAACTAGACACGCCACACCATACGGGCGAACAGATGACGCAAATGATTGTTTTAAGTTGCCCTGTGACTTGTGATGCGTCAGTTTGATTGAAACGTATGGGGCACGCTTCAAGGTTTTTTGTCTCTATTGAAACAGAGCTATTGTAGAATGAAACTTTTGGTATTGAGGATTGATCGTAGGCGAGAAATAGGCTAAACATATAAAATGTACATGTTCGTATATAATTATTGTTCTTCGAAAAATTAAGTGTGGATCTCTCCAAGAAGATCAAACGTAGAGTTAACTTAGTTTCAACACGTATGTTGCTAGTTAGTAAAATAGTCCATTAAGAATGCGAACCAAGCAATAGTCTCACATTAATTTGATCTATAAAATATTCTGATAAATATATATTTTTACCATCAAAATGATTTTGGATAACCGACTGAAGAATTGAGTTGAGATAATTCAACTACGTGTTTGAGTTTAGCTGACTTTTGTGCTTAATTAGAGTAGAAGTAGAGAATGCCATCCAAAATATCACTGTTATAAAATAATGGACATGTACGATAACAGATATTACTAGAGGTGTGAAACTCTATTGATATCTTTTTAAGTATACGTTTGTTGTTAAAACCATAGTAAAAAGTGCAACTACATATTACAATTCTTAAGTTTATTAAATCATTCCAGTTATTTCTAATACCCACGAGATCTTCATATTTATTACATACAAGTCTTCGCTTTAGTGTCCTTAGTCCTTAGTAAAACGTATTGCTTTGCATTTCTCTTGTAATGTTAATCGAAAAGAGCTAGACGTTCCGACAATCCTTTCTCTCCATTCTGACAAATTATCTTATTCCTGATGGCTGCTTTACCATTGTTGGCGTTTCTCTTCGGCCTTTGTGTGAAATTGAAAAAAAATGAAACGTCAGGGTTGGCTGTTGTTTTTTTTTTTTTTTTGCTTCTGCTCAAATGTACGTTATCGCGTTCTGCATTTTCTCTGTTTGTGGCGAACCAGCCTTTTGTTCGACCATGATGAGATGACTGTGTATTGTATTTCTTACCTAAAATATAAACATTAAACTGCACAGAAGTGCAATAGACAAATTAATCCATACAACTTGTATTTTATTAACATAAACATAGATTTACTAAATAGTAATCTATTCAAATAAATGATAATATCTTTGTGCATTCTAATTTACAACACATTATCATAAAAACTAATGATAATAAAATGTAATTACTATAATGTTCAAGCATTAAATACTGAATCATGACTAAATTTGTATAATTGTTTAATTTACTTTAAAACTGAAGTTAAATTTGATAATAGAATTTGTTTTATAATCTAATTTATTCCAACTTAATGCATATTTCTAATTGATTCCCGAAATTGATAGATGATGGGTGCTAAATAAATTAGTTAATAATTTCGTTAGCTATATCGTTGTCTTCCTATAAGCTATTATTTCAAAGTTTGATAACTGATATAAAACTTAATTTGAAATCCTCGTATTCATAAGGTGATCGTAGTTATTGAGTCTTTTAGTGATGCGTCTGTAAAGTGGTTTGATATAGAAAACGCATCCAATTGGTTGAACGAAATTTTTTTAACTTGCTTTCTTGTCAGAAAATAATATTTTATTATAGTTTGTTTATTTGTACTGTGCGTGAATGTTGGTCACTATACTGGAGCAAAACTATTGTTTTTACTTCATTATTATTTGATTATGCACAAAAAACTCTTATGCTGCTTATGTCAATGTTCAGTTAATTTATAATATTTGAAAAAATACGAAAATTTTTGTATGTTAAAGTATGCGCCAATTTGTGATCATTAAAGAATGTGATATAAATTATTTATCTAACATATTTTAGTCAATCATTCTCAATAAAATAGATCGCTTGAAAAGTAAAAGCTATATTTGAAGTTGAACTGCACAGTATTCACCGTTTGTTGATCGCACTATGATATTTTTTAACCATGACTATTGGTTTTACGGTCTTCTGTCCTTGCATTGCAGGACGCTGATTTGTTTTTCTCGGAAAGTTAGTTTGTCGGTAAAATTTCTTCCCCCATGAGGCGTGAAACCAATAAATACCTGACCAAAGACAAAACCTAAATTTTCCACTATTAGATTTATTTATTTCTTTACCTTGAGGTATAAATAGTAACTAAAAATACAAACAAATCATTAAAGCAAAATATTTTGACATCATTGACTTACATTTTAGGTTTCTCTTTGATATTAATCTCTTGCATTAGTTTGTTTAGATGTAGTAAAAATAGTGAATAATGTGCCATTTCTACTGTAAGAATTCATTTAAATATTTAGGACATCTTTATTTCCTTTAAATCTGCCACAGATTATCTGTAATGCATGTAATCATTGTTAATCAAATATAAAAGCATACTTTTCATAGGTCGACAGTAACTGTTATGTTTGCATGAAGTATGCTGATAAACCCTGTAAACTATTGACATTTAAATACATTATTTGCTATAGTAGATATACAAATGAAATGTGTTTTCGTATATGTATAATTTAAATCTGCATCTATTGCAATAATGTGTAATTAACTAGCTACTCGCGCTGCAATAGAGTAATAACTTGGTGATGATTGGATAAGCTAATTTGTATAATTAACAATGCTATCCTGTAGAAAGAAGCCCCTGTAAAAATAACTTTTTGAAGTATCAAATTAAATATAAATATATTCACTGGTTATCATTAAATTAAATTCACTCTCTAGGACTTTTCTAAGTAATTTATGTTTTGTAGCATACTTGGTTCATTTTGGCAAATATCATTGCACTTAGAAATTATTGGCATTTTTATTTAATTTTTCTTTCAAAAAGACGCCCATTACATTGAGGCGCCCGTGTGAACTGAACTATTTATTAGCTCGGCAATGCCCTGATTATTATTGGTATTAATTCTATTGTACATAGTTTTTTTCGTTGGATTGGTCCGGTTGAATTTAATTCGGTTAATCTATATTGGCAAAGAAGAAACTATAAAGAACGAAGATTAGAGTTGTCTTAATTTTTTTAATATAAAAATGTTGACGTCATATTGAAAATGTCTTAAAATTTAAAGTTTTTAATAGCGCTGTGGGTTTTTCATAGAAAATATACGTCATGTCATTTAAAATTTTGGAAATTTATTTAGTTTTAATATATACAGTCGTAATCTTTGGTAAAATATATTACTATCCAGTCGAATAAGTTTACATGATCGTTATAGAGAGAGAATGTCATCTTTATTATATTGTCAAAAGCATTTTATATGTGACCATTTAATAAAAATGTATATAATTTAATTATATTATAGGTGTAATTCAAATAATCAACATGAAATATGTGGGTTTCCTTGCAAAAGCAATCAAAAAACTAATTTATTACAAAAACCAAATTTAACGCCCAAAGCTATCGTCAACCTTTGACGCATTCATTTTTAACGTCAATGCGTTTTTAAATCAAACATTTCAAAGACCTAAATATTTTTAATCTTCTCTTCAGGATCACTACTTTATTATTTCCACCAAGTAAACGTTGGGTGTGTAGAATAGATTACATTTGACATTTGCAAATATCAGATAATACATTGACTATTTACTATATGCTATTAAAATTATTGCATAGTGTTCATTATTTTCTAGACCGATGTGGATCATGAGTGAATCTATATAAACATAATTGCTCGATAATTTATGTATTTTTTAAAGTATTTATATTGATGAAATTGTTTTAATTATAATTTATTTGTTTTAAAAGTAAAACTATATTAAAAAAGGTAACATACCACTTTTTGGCCCATTTTGGTGCTATTATTTCTCGGGTATACAATACAATTCTATATTTCTTTATTACAATAGTTTTTTTATAAAAATCTATGTAATTTCAGGAAACAGATCGATCTTTCTATTTTAAGACTTGAATTATTATTGTATATAATATAACATAATACACCATATATAATAATTATATCAAATCACATTAAAACACATATTAAATGCAGTGTGTTTAATTTATTTATGTTAATATTGAAAAAATATCACTTCGTTGATCTAATAAAAGTATTTCGTACCCTAATGAAAACGTTAAACTATATAGTAGGCACCCATTAACCATACATTTTAAATGAGTTATAATATATATATACGCTATCTTCTTATTTAATGTTTTTTAATTGCGGCAAATACAGAAAATATCGAACTTATTGATAGAAAAAAAAAATACTAAAAAACAGAAGATAGCAAGAAACACATAAACGGTATTACGGGTTTAATCTATATTTGAAACATAAAAAGAAGAAATCACTTTGAGGCTATCCACCTTTCGTGTTACAAACTATAATATTAATCTCTAAAAGTTAACTGGGAATTTTCTCAGGTAAAAATAACTTTTTAAACGTTCCATTTTTTGCACCGGGAAGGTAACTTATCCCGGCTCGAGGTCCCTTTCGCCCTATTATTATGGGGGTATTGAGGGCGGTTTGTGTCCGTTTGTCCATCCATTATCGTTTGGACGGTATTGTTCTGTGCTCAGAAGTTCCCGGTTCTATCTTGCCAGTTCTAGTACGTTCTTATCATGCCTTTCGCTTCCTTCACACGTTATTGTATGCCATGGAGTCAGTCAGTCGCTGATTTGCTTGATAACCAGGTGAATTAAACTTCTGTCTAGTACGTCCGAATTAATATTAAGTATATATTTCAAATTGGATAAACGAAAAATTGGCCAGTAAATTGGTTTTCATATTGATGTGAGAAACAATCTTAAATGGTTCACACTATAAAATAATTAACTGTTCCCAGTAGCCGAAAGTTTAGCCAGCGTGCCTCACATCCGGGGAATGCGGTTCAATACGCACAACTATTGGATTTAAAAAGAATCCAAAATTTAGGACTGGGTGCCCGTTAAGGTGATCAATTGTCTGACAACCAATTTTCGTGAAAAATTATCTGTCAAAAGATGTCTTCACATCGCGGAGGTCCATATACTCAAAACTAAAACACTAAACACTATGTGTAATTATTGTTTAATAAAAATACTAAATGAATACCAAATTATTTTATTAGATTTCATATTAAAATGAATACTTGCCCAAAGAATACTAAATGAGACGTTGTTATTATGTATGGAAGTAATGATTCCTAATGTAATTAATATATTATAATTATTGTGTAAGTTACCATGTCCGTTTGTTTCAAAGTGGAGCATATGGGGCCTTTTAATGTAAATACCTATCTTGATTTATTATGTAGAAAAATTGGTTGGTAATAAATCGCTCTATTCATCGAAAATGAAGCTTCAAGCTCAAAAAATCGTTATAAAACTGAAATTCGAAGCCCCAACCTCATTTTTCGCGCGAAATATTAATTATACTATATATTATTGTCTATCGTTCTTATATAATCTTACCTTATAAATATTTGCCTATATTAGTTGAAGTATGTTTTTTAGCAACGTAAAAAATTAGTAGCTGTTGAATTAGCAATTATTTTTAATTAATTGACAGTAATATATTATTCTTAAACATATGACCTGAAGGTCGATTACCTGGGCTGTAAAAAAATGCTAAATATATTATTCTATAAAACATACGCAGTGATGCATGTTTGATAATAGCAACGTTTTACTGGTTTTTCTACAATATAATTATATTCTTTTGCAGTTTTTTGATTAAATAAGTTATATACATTCAAACGCAATTGCTTATGAAACAATTGTGTAAACTGTAGTACTAACAGCTTTTAATAGCATTATAACTTGTGATAAAGTAGTTTGTATGAAGTATTAAATATAGATATTAAGTGTTTTAGATTGAATAGACCTGGAATATAGACTTACGTGAAAGACATTAAGGTGAGATTTTGCTACGATTTATGGGTTGGAAGTCTGGAGGAATTTCAGATCGTTTAAAGTAATTGTTTCGCCCGATCTAATTTTGGTCGTTATTATTAAAACCAATTTCTTCAAAGACTTAATTGTATCTTTAAAATCATTTTTATAAACTGCCATGCCCGTTAGAGCTTTTTTATTTATTTTTTAAATCAGCTTTGCAAATACAACTTTTAGGATTAATTCGTATAATTAAATATCATTTTTAGACCGTTTAATCGTTATGTCTAAATTCTTTATCGATACTTTTTTTATAGTTGTTTTGTTAAATTGCTGAAGCTATCTCGCTTGAAGTAAATTAATGTGATGTATTTATAAACAGATAATTTAGTAAACATGCTGTGTTATCCTTACGAACTGAAGTAAATCAAAATAATTTGATTTCAACGTATTATATTACTTGGTTCATCAGTTAGCTATTCTTTGTATATAGTATATATATCTGTGTTCTACTGAGCTATATTATCTATAGAAACACACCGAAAATAATAGCGAAATGCTAATTTATCAGTTTACTCTTACAACAATATGAACCATAAATATCTGGTTATATTTTAATATATTAAATAAAAATATATACATCGAGCTGCTTCAGGTGCATAATTATGTAGGTTTTTAGTATTTAAATTTAAAAACTTTCAATACTGTAAAAAAGTACCTTGCACAATATTCCTTCTTTTAATATCTTTAAATAGTCACATTAACCGTCTCAAAATAAATGTATTGTAATGTAACTAGAAATTTATGATGTATTTATTGTTGATGAGAAATTGGCAATCACTTTGTATAGTCGTGCATGGTCAGCCCGAATTGATCCATCAGAAATGGAAGACCTCCCTTAATATCTACCCTTAATTATATTAATACGTCATTGATAATGTAATTACATAATTGACATGATAACGCGTAATGTTATCACTTCGTCGGTACAATAACATTTGAAGCGAAATCGATCAAGAGTTATTATTAACTTAATACGGATGTATGTACATACATGCATATATTTAATAACTCATAAAATTACATATTTCGATATAAATTAGATTTATCGATGGCCGAGAGGCTAGCGAGCGTGTTTTTGAGTCGGAAATTGCGGATTCAAGTTCCACTACGACAGATTTTTTTAAGATAGTCTAATTCAATAATAATATATAAGGTGCAGGTTTGGGTGCCCAATTGGTTAAGTAGTTTGCTGAAAATCAATTTTCATAATAGAAAACTGCCAATGTTAGTCTTTCTAATTCGAAGATCCATATAATATATACTGCACTTTTAGAGCGGAGATTTTCACACTGCGTAAATATGATCTACTTTCGAAGCGGGCGCAATGTATTTAAAAAATATCTATTTAGCTAAATTTCAAATATCTGCATAAAAGTATGCAAACTATACAAAAAGAAATTAAAGTAGGAATTCCATTTTTATGATATAGATTTAAACTATGGGTGGATAGAACGTTATTTGACGTGCATTTATGGCGTGTTACACAAAGGTAGGGCGGAGGAATGCACCCATCAAACTAACTGCACGTGAAAAATACAATAATGTTATTTTACAAAGGTTTGTGTAAACACGTCCGATGAATAAGGACAACTGCACATTGTAATATTTAGTATGGGATTGTAAACTTTACTGTGGAGTGATTCACATTTTTGTGATCTGACACTGAGGCGGGATATGTTTACTTATCTGGAACAGAGGCCGTATTTGGTATGTTCGAAAAAATTTCAACCATTGAACGCCACAACAGTTAATTAATTAGTATTTTTTCGTATTTTTAAAGATAGCGAATACTTTTATCGAATTATGTTCATTCATCAAACTTTTACTCACCAAGTATTGTGTTAATTTTTAAAATTTGTGAATTTGATACAATATATTAATATCCTAATTTGATGCAATATATAAGATGGTTATTCCAATTAAGTTAAAATTAGCGTGAGCGCCTAGCAATTTGTGGAATACGGGTTCGATTCCCACATCTGTCGGATTTAAAAAAAAACCAAAAATGCAGGACTGCATACCGATTGAATTCAGACATTATCGAACAAACAATTCCCATGAAAAATAATTTGTCAAGAAGTCTTCTAATTGCGGAGATCCATATACTCAACTTTCGGAGTAGATATCTTCACATTGCGTAGATCCATGTGATCCACTTTGGGAGGGAACATGGTGTGTAAAATATATACATATATATACCATGCGGTTAATTTACTCCGTTTGATATTCTATCCAGAATCACTAACTGTGTAAATTTTAAGCTCGCTAATTGTCACAATTTATATTCATTTGCATTATATTTTCTTTCGTTTATTGAAGTTTAGTATGAACTAACATAATAGTATGTTATACGTTCGCTCACTACCCCAATGTAGCCTGACGATGCCGAAAGGCGAAACCCGGGACGCTAACAATGATCTCACATATGGAATTTTACCAGTTTTAAATAATTTAGAATTTAACTACAATAAATACATGGGGGGGTATTTCCATAGAGAAATTATTTCACTATGCCAAAATGGAAAGTAGAAAATTTTGAACAAGTAATTTTTGTATAACACAACCATTTAACATGCAAACCAGTAAAAAAAATTATTTCAAAACTATTGAAAACAAAAATAAACACCGAAAAAATGTTACAAGAAAAGAAAAATTGATGCATATTTTACTACTGCTTAAACATCATTTTATGTATGTTTTGCGATATTTCAAACAAGCGTATTTCTAAAGATCTTTTTAACATATAATTTTTAGGTGTATTAGATGTCAGCCAATCACCCAACCTATGAGACATTGATTGAATTACTTATACTATCGCGGATTTTGAGTTTATAACTTTCGGCTTCTAGCGATTCATAAGCGTGTGTTTTTTACTATCGAACATAAATAACCTCTAGTTGTCCGCGTTGGGTATATTTTAACTATAGTGAAATATTAAAAAATGTACTAAATTAAACTATTAATTAGATTACCTTCGGTGGACAGTGAATTAAGAAGTATCAATGCCAGAAGTCTCGGGTTCAATTCCAATAGCGACGTAAGAATTTTGAGATATATATAAAATATAAAAAAAAAATGATTTTCATATTATTTAGGCAAAATTTTGTTCATCGAATTTATAGCTTGAAATAAGATGCTCCAAGAATACAAACTATTGTAATATATTAATCACTTTAAGAAGTGCATGAATCAGCGCTCATAATTTAAAAACAATCCTATTTATTTACTTATCCGGAACGGGGGCCATTCCTTTTCATTATTCAATACTTGGAAATTTTGTCCGTCATCGCCGCCAGGAATTAATATCCTGACTACACAATTACGGGACTTACATGAAACTTGGTTTACTATTCATCGAGACCTTTTCAGTTAATGTTAGATTCAGAAGAAAAAATATCTTGTAAAATACAACTTCCACATATATTCTTCTTATCAAGTTTACACTGGCCTTTTATAACTCGCAATAATTAAAAGATAATTCATATATTATATAATGTGAGGTGAGTTTTATTTTTAATAACATTCGAGACTGCTGATGCAAAGAAAAATAAAGAAAGATTTAAAAGCTCCTTGCTCTTAAAGCTTGTTTTATGGAAAATGCTTTTAGTTTTTGACTGCACGTGTTATATGTATATTCATTCACAGATATACAAATGTTTATGGTTAGTAATGTAATATGCGTTTTTTATGATGTGTTTAGTTAACATATGTGTGTTTTTATTTCAATTTTATTTATATTATATATATACACACGTACACATGTACCAATAATTTATACTATACTATTAAATACTAAAGCGAATGTGATTTTATTATTATCAGCGAAAGTTCAAGATTCATTGGAATTAATCTCCTAAATATTGGAGCTTTCCTGTAATCAGTGGATTCAGAATAACTGAGATTACATTATAATATCATTTATTTATTGTACGATATTTTTTGTATGTTTTTAAATATATTATTAATAATTGAAATATACACGGTTAGTATTACAAAATATAAGACATTATTGTAGTATCGGTGCGGCTTAATTCAACTGTGGTCAGCATAAAATGACAAAATTATGCACCGCCGATCTCATATTCCTAGTGTGTTCTGTCAGTGTAGAGCGAAGCTCCATTGAGTATGAAAATTATTTTATTAACACTGCTTAGATAAAGCGTTTCCGTTGATCATTTGGTCACACCATATGAATTAATAATATCAACATATTAGTAGAAATGTAGATATAATTTTGAATTGCAGTCTCTTCAATATAGATGATGTTTTTATAAACCTTTGCAAGATCCCATAACAATGAATTATCTACGTAATAAAAGTTAAAAAATCATAAGTAAAATGTTATAATGATATCTATATTAGTAATATGTTACGTTTGCTATTAATATTATAAAAACAAATAAAATATTTAAAAAAAGATAGTGCTCCAATGATTCATCTTAAAAATTCTTATTTTTTGATACCTCAATGCTTATATTATAGTAAAACGATATGAAACGAATGATATTCTTGTAAAACGAAATGAATTTTCTAAAAGATGTCTCAAAATGTGCTGACATTTAAAATTTACCTTTTAATTTTTAATGTATTTTTTTACAACGTCTTTGTGTTGTTAAATTACGCACCTATCCATAATTTGACTTTTTTTTACAAGTCGCGGCAGCCAAAAATGTCTACTCAGGTTTTCCGAAAAAGAAATGACAACAATATTTAAATTTCAGGTCATTTTGGGAGTAAAGATTCGTAATACGGTACTTATTATAGGTGTCTACAGAGCTATTTTTTGGTAAAGTTTATTTTACGAAAATCAATTTAAAAGTATATATTTAATTTTATTGTAAAAAAATTAACTGTGCTTATTTGTTCTAGGTAAGAAGATTTTGTACAAGATTCAGTCGTCGAATAATTTAATGCTTGGTGAGTTTTTTTCTTTTAGCATGATTAAAAACAAAATTGATTTAACTAATCACTAGTTTCGTGTGGTCAAATTGTAGAGGATGCTGTGTGCTATTATTATTATAGGCTTGTTTGATTTTTATTTTGTCCACATTTGCGATTGCGCACAGCGACGCAGAAGAGCATAATCTCTTTCGATGAAGTCGTGATCACGAAGCGAGATCTCAAATATCTTTGGATAATAGCATCACGTTATAGGGTCGCTTATCCCCTTGTCTTCAGGTTGTTTGCATAAAAATTTCTGTCAAGGTATGCTTTCGAAAAGTTTTCATTAATACTAGAGAGACCTTATCAAATTTACCGAAGAAAATTACATGAAATTGTTTTCAAGTCGTACTTACTTTGTTTTGAAACGAAAAAAATTCTGCTATTTTTGTGTTAGTAAAATAAATATTAACTCTTAGACGTTTATATTTATAATGTTCTCATATTTTAAAAATATTATTTATATTAAGAGTAACAACGCTTTAGTACATGATGTACCTTTATTTTCAGCAATTAAGATTAATAATATTGTGACACCATTATTAAGACATGCGTATAGCACCACATCCAATATAGCTATCGAAACAAATTATGTAACATATAAAGGTATATATGTTGTTTACCATGTCCGCTTTGAAAGTGGAGCACAAGGATCTCGACAGTATGTAATTGACCACTCCAGAAATGTAAAGCATATGTATCGCCTGCTTACTGCCATGATATCCTATTTTAACAATTTAAGAATATATTTTCAACGTGGTAATTGCTCGTAACTCAAATATTTATCTCAATAGAATTACGAGGAAATGCCTCATTGAAGTATATTTGCCAATAAATAAATGCAAGCTTTTTGTAAAGTGAGATAGTGAGTGAGAGTATAGTTTGAGATAGGTTTTGGGAGTAATCTAACGATGTGGATCTCCGGGTTGTCAGGACTTATTTTGAAAGCTCATTTTCATGAGAATTGTTTGTCAGAAAATTGCTTAACCTATTTGGGTATCCAATCTTGGATCTTTGGATTTTTAAAAATCCAGCAACTGCGAGAATCAATCCCGTAATTTCCGGTTTCGAAGCGCACACGGTTGTCACTCAGCTATTTGTCTCCTCTAATTATAAATATGTTGTACGGAATTATAATGTCGTATAATTATTTAACCGTTTTGAAATCCACCGAATAAATGTTGATTTAGTCAATATAATTTGTATGTATAAAAAATATTACCATATAATATTAATAATTTATTAATTAATGAAAATTCTTAATTTACCTACTTAAGTAGCTCTAAGCAGTTTTTAAGATAACATAAAGTTTCTATAGAATTTTTGCATATTTCTAAGTTCATTAGTTAAATTTTTTTATGAGTGTATTTAAATTGGCTTTATCTTTTGATATGGTTCCGCCTGCAACAGCAATAGAGATATATCTGAGTCTATTTCATTTTAATTTTATAAGGTTAATACATTTTGCATGCAATTTGCGATATCATGTGAGATAAAATATTTTCAGGAAAATAGTTTGATTTAAATCGGTATTTTTTTTCTCTGCTTCATTAAAACATTTTTATCTACCTATATGTTAATCTATTGATTCAAATAAAACATGTTACTCTTAATATTTATTTATAAACTATGTCTGAATTTGCTTTTATCTTGAACATATTTCAAATGATTTTGATAATCATCCACTGTAAAAAATATATATATTTAAAATATTTTAATCTTCATCATCGACATCAATTTGCATTGAGCTTTGTTTTTGACCCACAAAGATAAGTCTTAGTAGATTGTTTTTTATGAGGATTTATTATCAGCCAATACTTGACACATCGACAGTTTAACAATCTTGATTTTTACAAAGTCACAGTATTTAAGCCCGGCTTCTTCTGTCGAAGTGTGGTTTTTCATTAGTCAAAAATATTTTCAAAACACTTGCTTAATACATGCAACCTGAGTCTTGTTGTCGATGTCAGAGCTCTTAGATAGAATCATTAATTAATATCAGATTTAAGGGCTAGGCGATTGTATGGTGAGCACATTTATTATGGTAGTCGAAATATATTTTTTATCGATTATTTATTTTGTAATTATTTTTCTCAACCCCTGAAAGCTTTAATGTTTCTCTTGGATTTTTCTCATGTCTTTGAACAGAATTATTGGTAAAAATCCCGTCTTGAGGTTCTTACAAACGTGACCGCTTTTGTTTTCGTACTCGTTTCAACACGATCATTGCAGAGCTATTCATATTCCACGGCTGGAATCCGCGAGACCGCATGTCGTGGCCAACTTGAATATAAATGGGATATTTTTATATGCAATTTATTTGCGGAAAACACGACAATTTTAGCTATTCGACTTGTATTGTGATCAAATAAACAAGAACTGTGGAATTCACATTAAGCTTTGATATTCACATAAGAACTAATTTAAGGCTTAATAACACTGCATCCTATGTTAAAATATAACTTAATATCAGTATTATCTAATTTAAAATACGTGTCGCAATTACGAGTAAATATTTATGATATATTTACTATCGAGTTCGATTCATTTTCAACATAAAAAATCCAGTTGGACTACGCTACAAACTAATTCTTATTAAATTCTAAATCATTTAAAACTTGTAAACTTTCATATGTGAGATCACTGTTAGCGACCCGGGTTTCGCCTTTCGGCAT
>JAGVSQ010002443.1:0-20045 GCA_022683975.1 Rhyacophila evoluta | reverse complement strand
TTATTTTTTTATATTTATTTATTATTTTAAAATCAAAGATGTATAAGGAAATTATATGTTTTTACAATTGATTATATTTTAAGGTATCTTCTAATCAATTTTAAGATTATATAAAGGGGTTTTTTTTTATCATGGAATGGATAATGTAGAATAGATCATACCCATTACAATTCATATAGAATATGATCACCTTATAAAAAAACACATGCATATAACCATTTAAAACATTTGTTATTTAACAGTTTATGCAGCACGGATATCATATATTATAATTGAAATAGTGGCTTTTGATTTACAACAGATAAAAAAATATAGTAAAACTAAATAAAATCTATATTATTAAACATGATTAGGAAAATCTTATTAGTGTTATTTATAATATTTTAATGTACTTACATTTAATTGTTAGTAGTAGAGATTACAGATTAGATCCTTAAATTATACCAAATAATAGAGATTTGAAGACATTAGTGACATTTCTAATAAACTATGTTTTCTTGGCCTGATGTTAGCTGTAGTTGCTTAATGACCGCTTCATGCTTTTAGTACTGAAAGGATTATTATTAATGAGTTAGCATGATAAAATGAATATTAGTATTTATTAATCAGAAAAGTTAAGACAATAAAGTTAAGATAATTATATTTTTAGAAAGTAATAGTATAAATATTTATTAAATTACCTCCTGCCACCCTTGTTTCTATAGGCATAATATGTTTCTCCATCAAATCGAATTGGCGTGTTGTTATCAATTATATCCTTATATATCTTGTTCTCACAATTACGCCCATCATATCCATCTTTACAAATACACTTATATTCATTCAACATAGGTACACAGGAACCTTCGTTTTGACATGGATTAGCGGTTTCCGAACAGGGTAGGCCTGAATATTTTGATATACCAATTGTAGCACATGGTAGTGTATCTTCAATAGGCTGCATAGAACATTGAGCGGTATCTTCATTATATGTAATTAGAGGATTGGAGTTCACAAATACTTGCTGTATGGCACCAACAAAGCTGCTTGTTACACCAGAGAGACGATGAGGCTTTGTGTGAAATCTGGAAAATTGGAATTGAAATTTAGCATTAGATAAATTTGACATACTATCATCCTTCTATCATAGCACTTTTATTGCTAAGAGATTAACAAATGAAAATACCATCTCTAAAATTTATAGTTGTTTTAAAATAAATGGTATTTCTTTAGCCCATAGATAACAATATGCTTGTTTGTCATTTAATTACATATTATTTATTGTAAGTGATAAAGTACATTGCCAACAATTGAAAAAAAAATAATAAAAAATAACAATACTTCCTGGTACCAAACGTACTAATATGAAAAAAAATATGTAGTTATGGAACAGTATAATTAATTATGTAAGAAAAATAAAGATCTATGATATAAGTTATCTAATTTAAACTTACGGTAGAGATCCCAAGAATACTGGAAGACCTAGATTGAGCTCTGTAAGTGGAGGTGCAGAACGACCATGAACTGCTGGCCAATCATCGATCTTTAAAATTCCCTCACGACCGGTGCGGGAAGCTCTAACTCTATGCCATCTATCTTTAGTTATTTTTTCTACACTCCTGTAAAATTAATTTAGTTTAATCAATTATCAACAAACTTTTAAGTTTTTGTCTAGTTCAAAATCATAAATATAATAAATCTAATGTCAGATTTTACACAGATGTCACATTACTTGTCACTTTGGTAGCCATTCAAGTCACTAATAAACCATGAGTTGATTTGATAAAATTATGGACACCTAATTCAGGGTTTTTTGTGTGTGTATAGAGGGTGTCTTCTGCATCAATTCATCTTTATTGATTTGTTTGTTCATTATGTTATGTTAAACAATATTAAAATGATATTAACTATCTTATTTTAAAATTAATATTAAGAATAATGACAATAACAACCATTTGTAACACATTTTTAATGGAGAAAACTTACGATATGTTTGCAATTCCACTTCCTAAATTGTATCTGAATTGCAAGTGACCATCTACTAGATTTAATGCAATAAAGTCTCCCTTTGCTTTATTCGTTTGACTATTATACAATATCATTCCAGAAAGCTTTTTTGTGAGAAACCAGATTTCAATTCGAAAAGCGTTTCCTAAGCCGTCTAGTTTAGGTAGTTCAAAATAACTGCTTCCATTGAATTCTGGTACGAATGTTTCTTGAAGGTTTGTTGTTTCTGAAAGAGTATACAAGACATGACAAAATACAACTTATTGTGTGTGATCATAAGTTGAAAGTATTTATTAGTATACCTGACTAGAATATTATGATCAACATTACAAATGATTTTTTTTTAAAGGTTACTTTTTACTAATACTAACCATAGTTACAAGAATTGATGCCATTTGTTATAAGTTTCCCTCCATACAAGCACTTGCAAACAAAGCCTCCAGTTGTTAGTGAGTCACAAACAACACCCTCTTCATTTCCGCACGGGTTAGACTCGCATGGATCGATTTTCTCTTCGCACTGAAGACCTTTATAATCTCCAGAACATATACATGTATACTGTAAATCGTCATCATCAGAAGCATGGCAAGTGGCTCCGTTGAAACACGGCATGCTTACGCAAGGATTGGCAGTACACTCTCTCACATTTTCTACGGCTAAAATGGAGGAATCTTCTTTTCCTAGTTTTTTTGTCACTTGATGTCGGATGATTCTCAAATGTTTTATACAACCAGCAAAACCATGTTTTGTTCCAATATTGTCGAATACTCTGAAATTAATGAAATGAATATAAAATTACAATATCACAGATTTTCATTTACCCATATATTACATAATATTAACATAATCCAAACTCCTGAGGATGCACACTTCGGAGCCGGAGATTGTGGGTTGTATTCCCAAAGCTGCAGAATTTTATAAATCCAAAGAAACATGACTCAATGCCCAGTAGGTTGAGTAATTGCCTGATGACCAATTTTCATGAAAATAAATCTTTCAGAATAAGTCTTGACAATATGTAATACTTTGTAGATCCATGTACTTTCCTTTTGGAGCAGACATGACAATATATATGTATATCTTCTTTAAAATTAATATATCTTCATTGTTACATTAGAGCTTTTCAACCATGAGTTGTAAAATATTATACAATAGATCTCTTGTTATAATAAAAATAAAGAATAAGCATATACATTTACTATGTTGATTGAAGTGATCGCAAAATTTACAAAATAATCAAAAAATCCTGAATAAAGAAAAATATAATCTCTATAAATAATTAAAGTATCTTTTGCGGTTATCACATTATAAAGTAATGAATTTATTTTTAATAAATATTCATTGGGCACAATATAATATAAAACAAGCAAAAATATTTTAGTTTTATATAACTCTAGAGTACAATTTTAAGAAAACTATTTACTGAGTTATAGAAGTGTTCATTATTTTAAGTGGCTTACTTTATATTATATATTGCTTAGCTGTTAAGTTTAACTTACTTTGAAATATTTGTTGGAACACTTCCAACATAAGTGTCTTCCATTAGATCTAAAGCCTTTAAATTTCCTGTAGATTGCCCGACAACATCTTCATGATCATCAACGCTCAGTATACCATCCCTATGATATCGCTTAGCAGACACTTTGTGATACTCGTTCAAAGAAATCTTTTCAATCGATGTAAGTATTACAACTCCATCGCCTAAGTTGTATCTGTAATTTATAAATTTGTTTTCAAAATATTATCATAGAAATTAAGTTGTAAGTTTAAGTCTTTTGAAGTTTTCTTAGTACTGCTAATGAGATAAAGTATTCCTGCAGGTAAACAGAAACAGCAAAAAGACACATTGCCTGTAGAGTGATATCAAATTTTGGATATTTACCTGAACTCTACAAATCCATTTACAATACACAAAGAAACAAAGTCCCCAGTTCCGTCATGTTTCTGTTGATTATATAAAATGACTCCGTTTTCTGAGAAGCTCTTAAATTCAGCATCTATGTTAAGTTTGTGATATGCTTTCATAGGTTTCAAACGTATGAAAGCCCTTCCGTCAAAAGACGGCGTCTCAATGTAATGAATGGGATCAGGGATGGGTAGAATTTCTTGACAAACTTCGCCGGTATATTGTGGATCACATATACAAGTGTATGTAGCTTCCGGAAGGTCAATGCATGTGCCAAAATTCATACACGGCTCGGAGTTGCAAGCTCTTTGCTCTTCTGTTGTAGTGGAAATATCCTCATCAGTTACTGAAATAATAATAATACGTTATACTTTCATTAAAATCAACATTCAAAAATACTACCATTGAGTAAAAAAACCTTAAGTACATAAAATTGAGAGTAGAGAAAACTTCGGAATTGTTATTTTCTTTTATTTAATTGAAAGTGGTGGACATTCTGTGTGCAATGGTCAAAGGTAGTCAAACAATAGTGATTTTCTTCTATTTCTCTAAATTCTTTTCCTTATAAATCATAATTTTGTCTTAGTGTAACTAATTTTTAAATAAAATGATGAAATAAATGAAGTGATTTTTCATGTTATAATATATTTTTGATAAATGGAAACTTAGAATAAATAAAAAATAATTTATATTGCATTATTCATAAATTTGTTATCTTACAAATGCACTCTCTTCTGTCAGATGCAGGAGAGTGGGCGTATTGACAGATACATGCACCGCCATCACAGCGACTGTTAGGGACCCCATAGCAATCACCATGACTATTGCATAAGTCTCCTACGAGAGCTGGAGGAGCTCTGACTGTGGCTGGTGTCGGGCGGTATATGGATGCAAAACTCGCTGAAAAAAAATGGTGCATGGTTTGTTATAAAAGCATACAGTGAAAAGATAAATGATTGTAAATATATAAAATTTTACTAATGAGATTAGTATTGTGAGTTCGAATACCAGAGATTATGGGAATTTTGAAAAAAGTAGAACTGCAGCACAAAAATAAAATGATTGAGTCATTCTCAAAAACCTCTAAAATAATACAAATGTGTTTTGAAAGTTCATCTCTTATTGCAGTATCATTCAACTATAGTAAATACTTTGAGAAACATTTAAAAACAAATTGTATTTCAATTAAAAGGGACAAAATTATTTATTGAATACATTTACTTGAATTAATTTCATTTTAAAATGGTTTGTATTATTTTCAAAATTATAAAACTTATTAGTATTTTTTTTAATTCTATGAACTGACAGTACACATGGAGAGTAATGGTTTGTTCTTTTTAAAGTAGACCTTTTTTTCCAGTTCTTCAAATGACTTCACTATTCTTATATACATATTCATTTTTTTAACTATAGTATTACACATTTACTGGCTCTATAGTTCTATATAAGGTAATGATCTATTGCCCTGATACTATATTATTAATAAAAAAAATGTATCTATTATACAATTTTTGAATGATATTTACTAGGAGTCACTAATGAATTAGGCATTGAATGGTTTTAGTCTCACATCGTTCACTTAATAGAATTATTTATGTTTGATTCATTTTTATAATAAGATTATTAAAATCACCATACACGGTTGTACTAAATCTTTAGTTGTTTATTGGTTCTCCTTGTAAAGATATAAAATAATAAAACTAATTGAAGGCATTTTGCTTTGAAATATTTTATTTATGTACCTCTGTGTAGCCCTTTTTCTCCATCTAAGCTGCTTGTGGAATCTTTATCTCTTGATATTTCATAAACTCTTCCATAGTTGTTATAACTTCTCGGGTCAGGAACCAGAAGATGTCGGGTAGACTTTGAAGGGAAATTTGTATCATCTTGTTGGGTAAATTGTAGTGGAGAGTAGTGTTTCGAGGGAAGTGCTGTTCCTGTCGGATCTTCGGTACCCTTGCATATTCCAAATGCTTGTACCACAACGTCTTCTTGCGATCGGCAAGCTTGCAATTTCAGATGACATTCTGATGGGTATGTTTGACCATCACTGCCGCAAACCTGAAAGACGATATCATTTTATTCAATTTGATATAGTATTTTAGAAGAAGAAGTTAACATGTCTCTGTTAATTTAATTTATTAGACTGTAAGACAATTCCAAAATAGATCTAAATTATGTGGACATTTCTTTTAGCAATAAAATTGTGTGACTAATTATTTAGAGTGTTTTTGTTTAATTGTTCAACACCAATGACATATAAATCATATCAAGTATTGCTAAAATGTTGTTTTGCATGTAAATTTAGTGTTACTGTCAAGAAGATAATAGTATGAAATATTACAGAATAGGTGTGAATTACATTAATTTGATTTATTATTGTGTCTACAAAAATAGTAACTCCCAAGGTCCAGTGGAGAACATATCAAATTTTCTAATTATTGTATGTACATGGATATTTTTTCATACTATTTCAATGTTTTTAATGTTAAAACAGATTATAATGAAAAGTTGCTTGTCTGATGTCATAAATGTGTGAAAAAAATCTAAGAGGCTCTAAATAATATTTTATAAGATTACAAAATCAATGTGACTAGATTCAATGGTTTAGTGCCAAAAGTTCAAAGAGCTATACATTAATTAGAAAAAGCTTTTATAAGTATTGAAAAAATACTATGAGGTAAAAAAATTAACCTCTTAAAAGACTCTCAAAGAACAATTTCTTTTAAATCAGCTGTTGTTACTAGCAAAGTTCAGTTATATAACTGCTGGAAGAAGAATGCTACCAAAGATTTTGCTTTGCGTTTTAACAGTACATAATATCCAATATTAATGTAACTAAACAGACAAGGGTGTGCCAGAATTCAATCAAATGTTAATTTAACAAAGTATTTACTCCAGTAATGTTAGTTTTTTTCAAATGTCATACATAATTATTGCAAAAAAAGACACAAAGCAAAGAAAGCAAAGATAGACGACAGATTCCGCATAACTTTTACTATTCAATATTTCCGGCATGATTTGATGATATTATTATGATAAAATTTCTGACTTATGCTTAAATAAGGCTTTTATTTATTAAATAGTAACAGTTTTCTAAAAATATTTTCATCATATCAATCTAATAGAATTAATAAAATTCCCACAAAAATCGTTGGCCATACAAAAAGTTTGTATATCACTAGTCATACTTTATTATTCAATGCAAATCGATTCCTATCGACAAATTGTGAGTTGAATTAGTAAATTAAACATGAAAGAATATTTATTTTTAGGATTATTGAATTTATGTAAATAATAAAGATCATTTCTATGTAGTAACAATTCTTTTGTAAGACTTCACCTTCATGTCCATATTTGGAGTCAATGATTATAGTAAACAATAATGAGTCTCACATCGCATGATCACTAAGATTAAACAAAAATAATTATTATTTTCAATATTGTTGTTTTTCATTTATTCTTCATAATTTTTGTAATCAAATACACTGCTATCGATAAATAATGAGGCATCAGTTATTGAAGTATAACATAATACGAAAGCATCAATTGATTGAAGCAACAATCAATGAGTAATTTTTGCATTTGGTATACTATTCACTGTATTGCAGAAAATATATTGATTTAGTCCGGTGGACTGATTTGTAGCGTCATAATTACCAGCATGGAAGGATCTGTGGAGTCAGTCGGGCAACTGGCAGCTGGACATTGACAAGCGGCTCGACTTTCCGATTCAACACAGACTGCCCCAAAATAGCAAACGATATCACTGCAAGTTCTTGGGGCTAGAGCACCTGTCTCAGCTAAAAAAAAAGCAGAAAAATATCATGTTATACGCCTATAAGTATGTAGGTATCATTATTTTATTGGCACATAATTTTTATTTATAAGTATTACACATATGACCTATTCTTGTTTAAAAATTTACTAACACAATATCATACTGTGTGAGCGATCTTTGAATAGTTGTAGAGATTGTGAACAGTTTAATTATTTGTTATGTCCTACAATTGTTTGAGATACAGGGTAGGTGGTGTGGAATAGAGAGGAGAGGCAGTAACTGATATAATCTCTTAAACACATCACAATACATTATTGATTTTCACTTCATAGACTTCAGTATATGACAGTTATAAGTACTGTACATAAGTATTCCTTTATTAGCAATTTTTTAAATATTGTGGCAAAATTGAACTCACATATTCTATACTACTATTGATTTATTTAGCTATGAATAGTTTGACACTAAGATCTAAACAAAGTTTTAAATATTTTATATACAGAACTAACCAGTTCATGTCAAACTACACCAAAGTTACCGCAGACCTGTACATAAACTTGGACGATACTTGTATAATATGTTCGAAGTAAGTCTGCCAGAGTATTACACAATGACATGTAGCTTTAAGACAGCACACCATTTATTACAATTTCATTCAGGACGACCACATACCACAACCTAGACTTTACTCAACTAAATCAATTTTAAAATCCAAAATGAGGAGTTATTGATAAAAAAATTATACTAACCATTGAAGCACCCATTGGGTCCTAATATTTCTTGATGGTTCATGCACAGTGTGCATTTTTGGCCTTGTATTCCTGGCTTACAAACACAGCGTCCGGTCATTTGTTCACAATCTTCTCGCACTGATCCAAACATAGAGCATCCGCAAGCTGTAAAAATAGTCAGTTCAGAACTTTAATTTTTTATCAATTTCGATGTACTTTTAGTGTTTTTTTAAATCATGTCCACACCGAATGTGAACCATCCATATGATACTTTATAAAAATTAAAAATGTGGCAGATCCAAATTATTCAAAGCCGAGGAGTTTTTGAAACTGTTTCATAAATATCCATATCTCGTATAATTAGGCTTGTGTGTTATTAATAATATTATAACCAAACAAAAAAACATCCAAATTTCAGACAGAGGAGACCTTCATTTGTTTCTTGCGAATATCAAACTGAATACATATTCAACAGCTTCAAGAATCTTATTAATCACCAAGTAAAGACAATTTTCAATAGTAATGTGGTAGTGCAACTATATTGCTTTCATATTTGACTTTTTTTTTTCAATTCAAGCTTTGTAGGTGATATATTAATGGAGATGCAAAAATTCACTCAAATTTTATTATCCCATTCTACATAATAACACAGTACAAATAACTCTATTAATAAAAATATAAATTTAACAATACATTTTATAAATCTTCCCCCTTAAAGATTTCTTCGCACTTACTTAAAATTCAGTTACTGCGGTACTGGTGGGCGGTAAGAAAACTTTACCGCCAACAAAGATACAATTATGGGTGATAGGTATCAAAAGGTGGAAGACCCCTACGTAAAAGAATGTTAAAAGTATATTACTAAAATAATTTTGGAGAACAAACTCACTAAGTAGTATTTTATAGTTGTTAGAAAATATATTTTGAGTAAAATTTTCATTCTTATTAATTGTTTTTGATGTTTTGTTACCATTGTTAAAACAAAAAAATATTAATTATTCATTTTGTTTCGAATTATTAATACAATGATTTCCATTTTATAGGAGTGCTTTATAAGATATTTTTTTATCAAACTATTAGGATTGGACTTTTTTATAAATCTAAGATGCAGGGTTATTTACTTTTTATATCATGATGGTAAAATTCATATAAATATGTTAAAATAATTTTATAAAACATTTGTCGTACTCGTATTCGGAAAGTATCGGTTTGAAATAATGTGATGCATGTATGCCTGCTTGGTAACAAATACAAGTATTCAGGTTTCTACACAAAAAGTCTTGAACTTTTCCGACGATATTTTCTGCTATGTCAATATCAATATACAAAACTTACTGATTCGGCGTAGCGGAAAATTTTTCAGAAAACGAAAAAAAAATATATAAATTTCTTAAAGTTCGTAGTCGGCAATTTTCCGCGCTGCAAAGATCAATAAATTACTTATTGATATCAGCGTCTTGGATAGTTTGATAAAATGCTTAACGGCTGGAAAGTTAGACACTTTCCAAAAGGATTGTAAGCCAAAAAACTTTTAACTGGTGAAGCTGTCCAATTGCGTGATGAATAGTTCTGCCAAGGGTTGCTGAATGACATTTATTATTCTCAATGTGAAATATACCTACGTCACTTTTCTAAGAATTTCCCTTTTAAAGTGTGGTTTTATTTTACTGATATTCTCGATTGGTTTTTTTTATATAAACTGTGTCGGGAAAACAAAAAGAAAAAAGATTACGCCATTGACAGGTACTATAAATCAAAATACTTATCTGACACATAGATATTTCAAACTCTTTATTTTCATAGACTTCTAGATATAAATTTATTACACTTTTACGATTAAAGTTAATACTGAAACAATAATGCCAGCTGACAAACCATTAATAAAATGCATTTATATTATTAGTATTAATAATAATATCACAGATTATAATGGCATACTTTCAGAGATATCAAATAATAGGCTTAAGTAAAAATAGAAGAATGTTTGTGAAAGTACAAATGACAACAGAATTGAGATTAATTAATTGTTTTTGAATCCAATCTAATTCATTAATGCTCAGATGATAGTAGGTTGAACGAAAGGAAAACATAAGTCACAAATTTAAATTATCTTTTAAGGAATTCATTTAAGAGAGTATTAATTTATTTAGGCATATTTTGTTAATGGTTATTTATTTTCGACTCGAATGACTGGTTTGACCGAACGTATATAATATAATTTATGACAAAATAATGTAATTTTACAAGGTAATAATTATAGACGTTAAATTATCGAAAAATATTTGAAAGTATTCGAGTGGAAAGCATAATACTGATTGGTTGAATATATGTTATTGGTCAAAGATCAACTAATTAGTAACATGCTTAATGCAGTGACAGGATTCGAGTCCGAGATTCACTATTCAGAACAAAATTGTTCTGAATTGAATTGAAACTGAATTGTTGGTGTCTACCAAGCCACGGTGGTCAGAAAAAATCAACATAGATTATATGCTCGTTTGTTTGAAATAATTATATTTACAATGCGTATAATTATATCACATCGTAAAAAGAAATTGTTGTACATATAAAAATATTTGAAGAATAAATGGAATCTCTGTTATATTCAGTACTGAATTCTGTTGCCAGAATGTGATGATTTTTCGGCAATACTATTGGGAGTATAACGAATAATATACAGCAAAATGTTTTTTGAATATTATTCTACTCCGGCATTTATTCATTTACATCATATAAAAGTGCGAAGAGGAATATCAAATTTCCACTCACGTATGCATCCCTTGTGTCCTGCCCCGATTCTGGGGAGCCCCCAGTATCCCGGTTCGCAGCGGTCGCATCTTTGGCCTCCAACGCCAGGTCTGCACGAGCACTGTCCCGTCTCTGCGTCACACGTGTCTACCAGGGCACCGAGTCGGTGGCATCCGCAACCTGAAGGACATCCTGCGAATCCTGAACCCTGGGCTGGCGTCCTTTTATCAGGGCAGCACCCGAAACGAGATTCTTCGCAATGCTTACGCTGGAGAGTATCATCTAAAATAATGAAGCACACATTATACAATAATATAATTTTAACTGTTTTTATGTAAACAATAAAAATAATCCACATATTTGGCAGTTACTTTCAACTTGAGAAATAAATTTTTGAAATTTGATTTGTAAAATTATTCTTTTACATTCACAATCATAACAACTACACATGACCTAAATAGTTTTATTATTTCCAGATAGTTCATAAAATATTATACTACCTTTTCTCTATTAACATAACGCTTTCACTGTGAAGCAAAAATGGGGAATAACTGCTAGCAGAAGTTATCCAAGAGCAAAGATTCGCTTAATTTATTATACATATTTTTGAAATCTAATTGGATGGCTTAAATTATTTTTCACGGCTTATTTACTTTAGATAATTCAGCGGATATTTCGTTAAAATTCCTTTCATGCTTCAGAAAATATTTAGAATTTTCTCGAACGCTTTGTTAGCACGAAACTGCTTGCGAAAAGCCTGGGTAAAATCACCTTCAAATAATTCAAAAATCAAAAATTTTAGACGTGATTATTGATTATTAATTTATAGCAATATAAATGGCACCAGTAAAAGAATTCTGATACCAACTATATATTATGTAATAAAGAAGCATAGTCATAGAATAATGTAAGACAAATATATATAAATTTCTGCATTGAAGCGAAATTATAAACAGATTTTATGATGACAAAACATGTATAATCAAAGTCAAATACTGAATTACAGTTGTATGAGAAACTGTATATACATTTTTTGCGATATAATATTTCCAAGAAATTTCACACTAGTTAAATTGTATCGAGTATTATGACGTTATAACTGCCTCGTTACGAAACAAAAACCGATTTATTATGTATGCTCCAAGACAATAACTTTTTTGTGTTAAAAATTGTTTCCGCGTTCTTGTTTATTTTATAGTCAGCAAAAAGCTATAAAGTCTTACGCATTGTGATATCTAATATCCATAATATATACATTTTTTAAACACTGTCAATCTCACTGGCTTATAGGTGTGTAAAAATATTTTTGTAAAATATGTAAATATATTATTTGGACACTTTGAAATTATAATTATGCAATTTTTAAAGGATTTTAAACTTGTAAATGGATAACTGAATAGGCGTTAATTTTTTCCATATTATTATTCATTGTTCCGTAATAATAATTATCTTGAATATAATAATAACATAGAATAATGTAAATTTTTGCGAGGCGTAGATAAAATCTGGTATGTCTTTACATCATTTTCTTGTAAAAACAGTTTTCGCTCCGAGCTACTGCCAGATTACACGTTCTATCAGAAGGGTAAAAAAAATATCTTAATTTTAGCAAGAAAAGATAGCGTTCCCGTACGGAAGTGAATTTTCAATGCGCACGACTTACGGTGAATAGAAAAAGTCGCCACAAAACTCAGTCCTACATATTATTATCGAAGAAGCTTCGCTAACATTACGGAGAGAATTTATGGACTTGTAAAAAAATAAACATTCATTATTTTCCCCGACTTCCATTAATGAAATTAAAATAAAGTAATTAGTACGAAGCAGAGTTTTTCATTATAATTAGTCTACCGGTGCGATCAAATATCATTTCTAATTCTAAAAGGCAATTCAATTAAATGAAAAAAAAAAAAAAAACAAATTCAATTCCGAGTCAATATCTATCTATAATGAATACAAATTGTGTTTTTCCAATTTGAAGTGCTTGCGCTCAGAATAAAAACAAAAAATGAGTTTTGAAATTGACTTAAGCTTTGGCCGACTAACCGCAAAATTTTAATCTAGATCCAAAGGTACTTTTACCGTTCCAGGAAAGTAAAATGACATTTCTGACATTGATTATAAAGGGGAAATAATATTATTTTTCAGATAACATCCGTTTGAAATAAAATAATTTCGCTTATTTAAACGATCGAATAATGTTCAAAAATTGACGATTTATTATGTTAAGTTATTCATTAAATTATTTTAATTCGCATACTTTGGAAATTTTCAGAAATTTATCAATGGCAATTATGCATATTATAAAAAACTATTAAAATGTTAACCTACTAGATAATTTAACGTAAAACCTAAAAACATTGAATTAAAATGTTTTTTCATCGTATTATTCAAAATAAAACGAAGTTTAAATATTATAATGGTTATTATAATCTACATATACTTATATATTAGTATGTATTTACATACCAAAGAACTTATATTTTTGATTTTAGATATCTATATTTTTTTTTTATTCAATAATTTCCTTAAGACTCTTAATTTATTAACATGAGTGCCACAAATTAACTCATTTTTTAAAATAAAGAAAATTATAAAAATTAATAAAAAAAAATGTTAAAAAAATTAAGGTTAAAAATGAAGAGTCTATCGAAAAAATAGCTTAATTAAATTTTCCATAAAACGCGGAGGATTATAAAATTGTTATGAAGATAATTAAAATTGACGCTGTAATAAAGCGCCAAGAATAAGAGAGAAAAAACTGAAGAATTCTGTCTAACATTTAGAAGGAAAGTTTTGCTAAGTTGAAGGACACTTTTGAAGCTCTCCAACATAATAAGTCACTCAAATATTTGAACATTTTATCGTGGCGAAAATATTTTATTATGATTAAATAAGATATTATTTTAACGATAGATTTGCATCTATTTTATTTTTGTTACGCCAATGGTAAATATTTTATTTATTTGTGATTATACGAAAACATATATTATTCGAATTAAAAAATATCTCTGGAGTGTGAGACGCTGTGTCATGAATAAAAGAAATAACATAATCATCTCGCCGTAAAATGAGGCTAATAAACAGTAAAAATGTAAATTTAAAGCGACATGAAAAATAAATTTCCAAACAATATGTAATGTAATAACCATCATGTCTATAACATTGAGATAATAATATATTTATTCACTCCGATATTATCTAAGAATAGAAAAGTAACAAAAGAAATTTATACAATACAGTGACAGCGACGATAAACATAAAATTTAACAAAATCATTACTATTTTGGTTATTTTATTATTGTTCGAATATCAATTTGCATATTATTATATTATTAAGTATCGCACGGGTGACGTAATCTCCATACATTAATAAAACTTTATTCGAAGTGTCTGTTCTATAAAAGAGACCATAAAAATATTTACTCTTAATGCAGCATCTGGCTGACATCATTGTTTGATGACAATAACTTCCAACAGGACAGTCTCGTCTTCCGGGTCCACCTCCGCAGTCTAACTCCTGGCCAGAAGTATCAAGCATTATCAAACCACCGGTACATGGTCGAGCCTCCATGCCTACAAAAATATTTCATGATTATAAATGATGTTTACATCCTATTTTAAATCATGCAATTACATCACATACAACACATTACACAAAAATCAAATGCCCAACTACGTAAATAATAATAAAATCATGCCGTCTAACAAAGGAGGCTATATTTTATATTTTAAATACAAAGATTTTCTACATTTGACAAAATTAAGTAGCGTTTAATTATATTTAATATTTTATTGTTGAAATATAAACGTAACATCACGAATAATTTTTGTATTTGTATTTAATATGTATTTCTAAGACGTGCTTTTTCAAGGATGAATAGTTGATTAATAGGATAAAATGTAAAGTATTTTCATATGGGGAAAGGTTGACCTAGCACACTATATTTTAAGTCATACGATAATGAGCTACCATTTTAATATTTCTAAAATCTTATAATGTTCACCACTTCACCATGCCAATATTTTATTCAGTACTCATACTTCAAGAAGGGAGTTACTCGTAAACTTGGTAGAATAAAGTGGTTTTCAATAGCGAAGAAATTCAATTCCCAGATGGGAATGATATTTGTTTATTCATAAAGTTATTTTAGGTAAACTTTACTCAACCCTCGCTGCGTGGGTACAAACATATTCTCTAGTCGTCACGCTTATCTGTGAATTTATATTTTGACAACAAACGCGCTGCGAGATTGAAAATTTCACGAAAATTCACTTACACACCATCATTACACCTTCGAGGGTACTAAATAAAAGCCACAACTCTCAGCCCGAGAGCGCAAACAAATAATATCGAAGGCAGGACTTCGGTAAGCTTTCGCGTTCGAATCGAAACTAGTTTTCTCCAAAACTTCCTTCTTTAAGTGTAACATGCAAAGGGATAACTCAATAAAACAGGGTCTGCTAGCCAATGAAAGAAATCCTCAATAAATCCTTTTTAAAGTCAAGCCTTTGAATAAATAATATCTGGAAGTAGATAGGTCCCTCTACGGTGCGAGTTTTGTTTATTTACACGGGGCTCGTGGAGTTTGCAAAACAAGCAAGATACATTAACCGACTACTATGTATATAAACAGTTCGACGGAGAATCTATATTTCGTTCTAGTGGTGTGCGATAACTTTCATTGTGAGAAGGGTTTACGAAAATTTCAATAATATTACTTTATAAGAGAGGAAACTGTCAGTGAAGGGAATATTAAAGTCAAACAAATTGTTGTTTACTTGAAATTTATCCCACGCGGAAATTCAGATATTATGTTATTTTTGAAGATCAGTCCTCAATTTATTACAAGATATAAACCAATTCTTTTGTTACTTGAAGTAGTATTAAAATACCGATTTCATTTCACGTCAATAAATTTTTAATTAAGCGTTGTACTTTAATATTATTTACATATTGATATTCTTGCTTGCCGTTATTCTATGCTATTATCGATACAAATATAATCTATAATACCATGCATTCGTTTATATTATACTTGGATAGAACAATAAGATGTACTTTTAGAAAAACACATTTGTTTATTTTTGTGATTAATTAGTTCTTGAAATAATGTATCAAAGCAATAATGGACACATATAGAATGTTTCATTTCATGTTGTGCGCCATTGGTCGTTTCGATATCGGAAGGATATCAATTTGGATGTTAATTATTTGGAAATTGTTTGAAAAGCAATCATGAGCCATGATTTATTTAGCAACCAAAAGCGATTCTAGTAAGCCCCTTGGGCCTAGTGTGCTTTGAAATGCATACTTTGATTTGTGATATTTACATTTTGCGAGATAAATTATTTGTTTGGATGAAATACCACCTGTGATAAATTTAGTAAACGAAATGGAGACGTAAAGGTTAGATACACGCAGCAGGTTGACACTTCACAAATGCGATAGTAAAATAAACAATTCATGTTATAATATTCTCATGAAAACTTTTCAAAAATATTTGTATCGAGTTATTCGATTGATTTGATTTCAAAATCATCTGTAAAATATATGATTAAAATATTGAGTCGTATAAGTGATGATATTATATATTGAAAAAAAATCAACGGTACAAATATAAAATAAAAAACTTTCGTTGTTATAATTATAATAATAAAAGATGAAACGTATGCATTAACATTGCTTTATAGATATTGTTTTCGGAATGGCGTTATGAAAAAAGAGAATTATTTAAAACAATGCTTTCATTCTAATAAATTTCATGCTAACTCAAAAGAATGAACAAAAATGAAAGCCTTTTAAAAGAGCGAGTGAGATATAAAATATTAATCAAATTGACAACAGTAAATAGACGCAAACGGGTGCCAGACGAAACTGCAACAAAGATGAAATAAAAACAGCGTTCATGAAACGAAATGAAAAAAAAAAACAATCGAGAGAGAAGTGCAACAAGAAGAGAAAATAAAATGTTAGTACGAAACAGAAAGAAAAAAGCGAACCTAATCTCTTAAGTCAGATCGATGTGACTGTTCAATTATAACTTTAATATTTCGAAGTAGTGTACCGAAATAATATAATTACTACACTGTGTCGTAAATGTTTGAAACATCGTATGCCACATATATTTTACACTATACTGTTCTATGCCAAACTAAAACAGATATGATAAGGGTAGATACTTAATTATTGACAGGCAAATATTATACGTATGTTACAATCTATGTTCTACATCAGTAAACTTCATATTTTACAGAATTTATGATATTTGAAATAGTCTTGCTTAGTAAAATATGCTAATTTTATGCCATAAATGTTACTAAAAGTCAGTCAGGTCTTAAAATATCTGCACAAACAAATTTAAAGTAAAGCATTTATAAAATATGAACACGTTATGAGAATATAATTTTATGAATTTTGAATTGAACAAATTAATTAATTCATGTTTTTTCAAAAAGTAGCCCCCAGATAAATATATAATATAATAAATAAATTGTACAATTATGAAAAAATGTGGAAATTCACAAAATAAGGGTTCGTTAAATGACAAGACTACTTTATTAAATATCACAGAAAGAAAATAAACAAAATTTTGCTCGTAATATTTGTTTAGCGTAATGTAAGGAACATATCAGAATGTATAATCTCATATGTTGTTCAAAACACACACAAGACATAGCGTTACATGCAGTGCAAACATCTAAGCACAAAAAACTTCTCAGTCAGTCCACCTTTGCAAAGTTCAAGCGGTCGAAGCCTGAGTTCAATTTGCTTGTGGCAACCCTCCATCCGCATGGCGCACATTGAAGTATAAAGTCTCGTATCTGAAGCGCAAACCGGAAAATAATCTTCGCTGGTCTCGTCCAGGGGACAGGAAAACACACACGAGCATCGCGGGTAGCCATCGGCTCCAAGAATACAAGTGGCATCGTAATCGCAGTGAATATCTTCACACGCCAGTCGCTCGACTGTACTCGAGGATCTCAGGTCCAGATCGTTTTCAGTTGTGGAGTCCACTTCGAAAGATGCGTTCGACCGGTCAGATGGTGGAAATGAGAGAGGCAGTGCCGTTGCTGTTCATAAAAAAATATAATACGTCCTTTATTACACACGTTATATTAAGCCCTAAATAACGACATTGATGATAATGTATGTATCGTGTCTATTGTATTCTGGTTTCCATCCATAAATTATGCCGCATTTTATTTTTAGTATGTAGATATATGACGTATGCGTATACATCCGATGAAGTTGATTTAAAAACTCCCACACCAAAATTTACAATGTAGATCCGACACAACAATAGTGTAAGTATGAAAGTTTTAGTCAATATTTATAAGACATTTCGAAAATAACAGTTACCTATTCAAACGCCATATGGTGTTTATAAGATGTATCATTATTTTTAGGGTTCCATGATTCATTCAGATTTATAAATAATAATATTTTCTCAAGATGATGAAGCATAAAATACATTTTTATTTACACGATGAGTTTTTTTTCTGGTTGCACACTTTAAATCGTCAGATTTTATTTACCAATCGGATCAAAGCGACAAATAAGAGCCGCTTTCTGGATAAAATTATATTTTCACATAAAAATGGGTGAATTGGTTAGCATAAATATGTGTACGACATTGATATACGTCTTCACGGTTTGAAGTGATAGACTGTTTAAATTGTAACAAAAACTGTCATCTTTCTACATGGTATACGAAATAAAATATCCGTCGTAAATCAATATATTATCATTTAATACTCACATAGGCATTAAATTAATAATATTATTATTAAAATAACGCAAACCTTTGCACATATATATGCCCTTTAAAGAGTGGAAACTAAATAAACCACGCAGTGAGTGCAAGTCAAGTGAGATTGTAAATAAGCGTAAGTGTTTGTACACAACTATTTCACACAAACCCATCAATATAGCCAGAGCCGACACAAATTCTTTCGGCCCACAGACCAAAGCTTAGAAGGGAACTCAGATAAATTTATTAAAAATAAATATTTCGTGATTATTTGGTAAAGGTTTAATATATACGATATTTTTGATTAGTAATAGAAAATAGGCGATAACGAAAAAAAAATATGCTGTTAAATTATGATTAATATATTTTTCAAATTATTCTGGTGATCTACTACTAACCTTCAAGTTTTGAATTTAATATAAATTGAATATAACTATAAATACATTTACTTATAATTTGTGTATGTTACTAATATAGATTATTTTAAGTAGGTGTCTGTCAAATAACCATTATTTGAGAAAACCACATAGAAATAAAACAAAGGTATGACAGGAAACTCATTTAAGCCATTTTGAGGCAATACAAATGACATGCTAGTGTTGTTTGAAAGCAAATGAATACGAATATTAATTAACATTATTACGAATCTCGTGGCAGTTACATACGATGAACCCGCCATTTTCTTAATGTATTAGCTGTTCATACTTAAATTAGAATTACGACGCAATTTGAATGTTGTAGAAAGTGTGCGGTTAATTTGATACGTCTATCGAACAATTTGTTTTAGAACGGGTTACTTGTAGTAGTGTACTGAACGATTCCATTTTACGTAGGTATTGGAAAATAAATTATTACGAACAATAGAGTTACACAACTGAGGCTTAATACCTCGGGTATATACGCAATTTTATCGATACATTTTAATAACCAAATAAAAAAATTAAATAAATAAAACATACAATATTAGAATGGAACTTATTACTCGAGACCCTTTAAAAAGATTAAAATCGTAAGACGTAATAAATATGAAGTTGAATAGTTCATACTTGTAATAATACAATTTCAAAATGTTATTTTAAACGCATAGATGCGGTAAACGCACCGAGCTCCGTCTCGTCGAGCAGATTAACAATTAACAA
>JAGVSQ010002442.1:0-24666 GCA_022683975.1 Rhyacophila evoluta | reverse complement strand
AATACACTGAATTTTAAGAACAAATGCGACGTTTATTCAGGATACGGTGGTAATACTTCATCCAAAACGAGGAGATAAGACAACAGACCATGCTGCCACTCTTAACTTCAACAGTGAACATTCGAAGGTTTACTGGCTAGAATACGTGCAGTGAATGCATCAAGATAGATGGTAACTGTTTTTTTCAAACCTAGACAAAAAAATATCAAATATTTTTATTTTTCATAGTTCTACAATAATTTTGCAAATTCGCCATAGTTTGAGTGCGTTCTGGCAAATCGATAGTCAGCAGATTTAGTCCGAATTATAAAACAAACAATTTTTTAATTAATTTTTGCAGTTTCGCAATTTTAACCGTATCTATTAAACGAAATTTCATCATGGCCGAATAATAATAACAGTGTAATGATAATTGTTCCTCCGGCTAACGTTGCATAACTTTAATCGAGAAATTCCATCGAGTATCAGAAAGTTATTCGCAACACTAAAACCAGTTTTACTCACTTTATGAGATACACAATAAATTTATTAATCTCAAGTTCGTATCAATATGCACACAGCATACAAATTAATCGCGGGCACGAAAACTATTTTATGTAAGGAACTTAAATCCGAATTCCATACCCATATATTCTATACATATTTTACCGGCATAGAGGTTCGGTATAGGGTTGCCATCATAAGTTATTCAAAGGGATAATAATATTATATTATGATATAATATATACTCAAACTGTTTATTCAATTGAATTACCTATAGCATACAAAATTAATTGAATGGTATCGCTTTGGAGTTGGGATGGAGAGCTCGGATTCTGTAGCTGTGCAAAAATCAACATTCTAAATTATTTAAAACTGGTAAACTTCCATATGTGAGATCACTGTTAGCGAAAATCAATTTCCATCAAGCACCATCAGTCGAAAATATTAATTAAAAATCAACATGTTTTAACGTGAATTTAGATGCCGGACATGGATATATGAGATGAGTATTGGAGAACAACAAATCGCAAAATAATTAGTTTACTCATTACCGCCGGATGACACATGTACACGTTTTTGAATTCCCTTTCAAAAACTCGGGTGACATACTTGTGAGTATGTATTTACAATTCAATTTACGAATCAAGAACAACAATTTTTTCAACATTCCTTTAAATATACATATATTTTTAAGGTGTTGAAATCTTTATTCATTCCATGATTTTTGCGGTCAAGAGGCAACTATCCAGTGAGAATAATAGTATATCGTCGTATTACTGGCAAAAGAAGTTAAAGTAAAAAAGTGAGTTTTGAAATAATATAGGGTTCATACTTTAAGAAATTATCGTAAAATGTATTCAACAGAGACTCGACCATTAAAACTCGATTTTTTCAAAACTCACTTTTTTACTTTAACGTCTTTTGCCAGTAATACGACGATATATATTATACATACACACAGCACAATTTTTCATTATGGAAAAGAATAAGTACTTAATCTTCAGTTTTTTAATAATCAGAATATATAAAACTTAATACACGTTGTGTCAAGCTGCAAATCTAGAATTAGTATCTTAATTTATCTTTTAAGTTTGAATAAATAAGGGCTGTGAATTTTTTACCAAGAAAATGTTCATCTAACAAATCGATTGTATCGGTTTTTCTTAAATAACTTATTGAATTAATACCAGACTGTGTAAATAAAACACCAGTTTAAGTCGTCGTGCACTTCAAGGTTGTGCTTATTTCATATATTGACTTTCATCCAAAATCATGAAATATACGTTTTCGTGCCTCCTATACAATTTTCACTGTGTGAGTTACGTCCTTTCTTCTTTTTTAAAGTCGACACATAAACTCCCGAAAGATCTTGGTACAAAGTTATTAAAATTCTATTTCACAAGCATCACGTTTGTCACCAATATTTTATACCGGTTATTATGTAATCCCTTTACACGTTTATACGGGTGATTGTCTTTAATAGATACTGTAAGAACTATTGATATTCACGTCTATTTCATTATACGTATAGTCCAATAGAGTTGGAACAAATTCATAGGGTTACGAAGGAGAAGCATAAAAACAACGAGTCAAGGAGAATAAACTTTAGAAAACGTCGTTATAGATTATAGGGAGCATACACCCTAGTGGTCCAACCCCCAACTCAAAGCATGCAAGTTAACACTTAGTAAACAAAGCAAGGTAAGCATATTAAGTGAAGATAATTTAATTTAAGGTCAAGCTTTTCTAGGAAAACCTTTTTAATACTGTACAGCGGTTATGCCATAGCACTTATGTCAACAATAATCTCCACTAAAGCCTTATCAACAGCATACGTAGAATGTCCCTAGTTTAAATATACGTAGGTAGGTAGGTAGGGCGTAGATAAGTTTCTAAAGTAGGTAATTTACCGACAAATTCGAGATATGCAAATAAGCCGATAGTATAACAGTGTACTTTTCCAGTTAATTCTGAACTACTTAGCATTTAAAACGAGTTACGTAGTTAATATTTCAACCGAAGACTTTATCAGAAGTTTAGTTACAATAATAAGTAACCTACCTGCTATGCTATTTAATATGCTGAATTTTACGACATTTTAATCTGTATTTTCTCGTTGCTACAGACGGACCCATAAGTAGCAAAATTGGGCCCATTTTTTTACCTCGAAGGGAATGGTCAAGCTTTTACAGGAAGTTCAGGTTGGATGCCTATGTATTTTAATTAGCCACATGTCCATACCTTTAATTGTTTAAATTATAGTTTCAATGCCTCTCTAAGGACCAGACAAACACAATAATGTACTATATAATATAAATAAATATGAAAAAAGTTCTAAGACAATTGTGAGCTGGACTCAACGCCCTAGATATTCATTATGGACTCCACATTTTAAAAACACGGTAAAACTCTCTAGATAAAAGGACATAGCCTAAGTTAAACTAACATAACGTAGTCTAACCTAACCTTAAGTACATGGGGTTTTGCCCACGGAGTAATTTATTGTCCTTTTAGTTACAGATAGTATAACCATATAATAATTGCCCATATGCGGAATATAATTAATTTTTTGTCATTCTGTCCGATATTGATCTGTAAGTCCCAAATAACTGTATCATCAGATATTTTTAATTCCCAAATACAAAACGAAACTGCCGGTATTCAATATAGAGAGCAAGGGCTATGATCAGCGAAACCAATTCCAGTGTCGATATATTTCAATTGGGTGAGGTGAGTTTGTAATTTTAAACAAATGAAACATTTCATTTGTTTATCATACCCATAGTAAATATTGTAAAAGATGTGTATATGTCGATCGTGTGGATATAGAAGTTGAATAAATTCCATACCAAACCTGATTTTCGTTCCACACGGCTTATTAAAATCGGATTACATTCGGCAAAATAAAACATAAAAAAAAACAAATAATGTTAGTAATAAATTAAATGCCGATTGGAAGAGAAACAAAAATTTAGTCTTGAAAACGGCAACACTGATACGGATTCATTTTGTATAATAAAATCATCATTAATTTAATATTCCTGAACAGATGTTTGCGATGTGTCTGCACATCCGTAACACCTGTCGGCAAACCATGTTAGGCGGAACAGAATGGTTTGCAAACTTGTTTAACAAATCGCTCAGTGTGAATTTTAATTCATCGGGAGTGCATGACAGAATTTCGAGTACTCAAATTGACAATAAATGCAGTAGGTACTGACACAAGCGCTGTTTTATCCGAACCTGTTTTGTGGTTGAAAGCAGCGATGGGATTTGACAATTAGGACAGCCGGTTCGTTTTTAATGTTACCATTATTCAATACCATTACGAACCGACATCGACCTTCTTTAACCACAAGGGTATTACAAGAGAAACAGCACATGGGATTTTGTCTTTTCAAATGCCCATTCATACCAACACTTGTTATCTTCCAACTGTGCAATTCTTGGATCTGATTTGACCACTTGCTGGACATTTTACAAGAGTCTCAATCTGATCTGCTCCTCCTTCACGATACCTATTGTAGATTGCAGTGGCACTGGAAGATGCCTTTAGAACGCCGTACGGTGTTCATATCCCACTCGAGCATAGTGACATATTCACAGAATCTAATTAAGCAGGACAGCGTTTTAAAAAATGCAACTTATACCGTAAACTAAAAAAACTAGACATACAAATGACGTCTCCAAATAATTTTGCTCCAGTTAAATATAATATAATGAAATAATAAAACTTCAAAGCAGGAATAAAACTGCATATATAACTCATTTTGGCCAAATCTTCGTCATATTATAGATGTGTTTGAAGATTGTCTAACATGCATAAAGATTTGTTTACTTTATGGTAGATCTTCGAACTTTCTAATATATCTCTATTCCGTTTTGTAAAAAGATACGTTAATTTCAAAATAATTAATCAAAAACTATTGTTCACTAGAAATATCATTTGTCGCGTAGCTTCATTAGCTTCAGTAATTCATTATGCATCGTAAAACTCATTTTGTATTCCGTCAGTGAGTTATTTAAAATTAAGTAAACCATACATAACAAGATAATTATTTACATTTTAACAGCACGAACTCAAGGTGTGTTTCTTGGAGTCAAAGTCGACATAGCTAGTAAAGTCGCAACGTGACCAAAATCGGAATGTCTTGTCTTCGAGCTTCAACACCAACAACCGAGTCGATTCTGTTTTTTCTCCGCCTATCCAACAACTGCCGATAGATAATTTTTGATGGATAGCGACAGTTCCTCGAACTGTGAATTAATTTCTGACACACAATTCTTCGCGTTTTTTATTTGTCAATGAAACAACGACTCAATCCTGATAATATAATTTATCATTGCCATCAGTATTTGTTTATGTTACTAAATGCGATTCGTCCATTTTATTGATGTAAATCACAAAAAATTCAGCGAAAGTCGAAAGATTTTAGATTCATTTGGCATATATACGTGTTCGGAATTTAAAAAAAAAACAATTGAATAACTGACATTTGTCAAATCGTTCGATATCTTTTCAAATTTTATTGCTTTACATATTAAGAAGTATATTATTCATACGTCGTGAATAACGTACTATCCACATAAAGTCTTCAGCTAAGAAACGTTGGCATACCCTGGGATGATGCAGAGCGATTGGTGAGCGACAGGGAAATGAAGTCCACAAGGAACTAAAAAAAATTAAATAATGTATTACGTTTAAAACCTCACATGTAAAACCAGAAACTTCTACGAATTTACTAACCTAACCGAACTTTAGTAAACTAAACTTTACCTAGTAAACAAAGGTTTTTAAGAAAACATAATAAATCTCTCAATATAATATAATAAATAATATTATAATAACCTCAAATCAAGAAGCATAATAACATACAGCTCCGTCAAATAAATATACGTGTTCATGAAATCAACATTATTAATTTCGATAAGCGTGTGTTTTGTGCTATAAAATCGTTAGTGATTACACATAAATAGGTAAGCAATTTCCCAGAACGCGTTCATAGAAATAAATTGTTCATTAGATTCAGTGCGAATTATTATTTCCATGTTTCGTCGGATGGGTAAATCAAACCATTTTGTTCGGCGTACTTGCTTGTGATGGAACTCGGCAGGTATTAATTATTCAATTGTACTTGCATAATAGCATTAATAATACGCTTTATTATATATATAACGTGTTTAGATTGAACGATGACGTCACGCATGGGATGCTCCACGCGGTTTCATCGCAAGAAAAGCAATACACGCCTACTGTATAATTTCCACGGATAAAATCACATAATTTGAAACGGTCTGGTCGTTTTTTTATTCATCGTAATGCTTTTTAAATTGGCGACATTCAGCGAACGTTTCAATGGCAGCCTTCGAATTGCGATATTTCAAAAATGCTAAATACATTTCCGTAATTTTCCGAACAATAAAAACATAACGGCTTTTATCTACCAAAAATCATCAGACGTGCTATACATTCAATATAGGATGTCAATACGTAATGTTTTTTGCTCAAGGCTCAACACCACGATATAATATTAAATGAAGTAACTCAGTCCTTCTATAAACAGACGCTTTATATAAAGTATAAGGCGGTACAACTTAATAATTAGTAACATTAAAAATAATTAATTGAATTATTTATTTATCGATAATTTCTTGCAGGGGGCCTAGATATTTATAATAAAAAAATAGTCATGCAACGTTTCAGGCATTTATTTATTTAACGACTTAATAATTATGTATTATACCGACTCTAGAATATCAATAGGAGTGGAAGCAGCTAGTAGTGAATTGGTGCATAATAATGATGATAATACGTTGGAACTTGGAGCAGCTAAATTATGATTTGGTTGATATTTATACAGCTATTGGAATCAAAGAGACTTTGGTTAATTTAAAATAGTGTAAAATATATTCTAAAAATAATTCATTCAGTAATACAAATTGATTGAACATATTACTTTCTCGCAGTTACTAGTTAAAAAGACCCAATTGCCGACGTCATAATTAGTGATCTAGTCGGACCAGGGTGCTGCCCTGGCACTTTTTTGACATATAACTTTTCAAGCATATTCAAAAAAGGTTTTAATGTGTTTATTAACTAGCTTATGATTTATCTTTATATTTTATAAATATGTTCTACATTTGTACTACTAACATTAGAAATTATTTTCTTTAATATGACGGAAAATCAGGGGGGGGGGTATAAGTAAAATACAGCCCTAGTACTTTTTATTTAGCACTAAACCACTGGTTATAATAAACGATCTTGCGCTACCAAACACGACACACACAACAGATTCCATAATCAGGTATGTTTATTCACAGCTACCAAAATGATTCCAATCCGAATACATACATGTAAGTATTAGTTGCGCAAGGCGGTGGTCGAACTGATTCAAATTAAAGGTATGATAAATACTCACGGTCACGATTTACAAAATAACAATGAAGCCATGCACCTCCTATTCAAGATCTGTCATAGCAGCAAAACTATCATAGAGCTCTCTTTTTTAACTCTTTTTTAATTTCACAGATATCAATACTTATTTATGAATTGCACCAACGAATCATATACAAAAGATGTGAAAACTGTTCGTTAACAAATTGTTGACAAACGTCAAATACCGATAAACAAATCAGTTCATAGTGTACTATATCAATTTATTTTTAGACATGTTTCCACTGTACCACATAGAAAATAAATATTTCTGTTTTATTTTCTGGCAAAAATGTGTTTACATTAAATAATAAATTATCGACCAATTCAATAAACGTGCATGAAAAACGCGTTTTTAGCAAAGATTGACAGTTCGCGCCTGCATCGTAGATTGTTGACATTCTGATTAAGAAATTGATTTTAGAAGCTAATACATTGTGGTATTAGGTATTTGGTAGACTTACAATTAAATTGAAATAAAATAATGTATATAATCTAACCTGAATCAATAATATCCGATCTCGACAACTGTAGAAACATCACGAAATATGTGCATTTTTTAACACTGCGTCTTCACTGCACAATGCATTTTTATCTGCAGTCATAAACACGCCTACAAGTTTCGAACAAACTCATCTCACCAACACATAAATAACTAAACACAACAGACAACTTTGAACAGGTTGATTTCAAACACAGAACAAAAGTAAACAAGTTTATTTTCAAAATAATAACCACCAACACTGTAACGACGGTTAAAATTCGAAATTCACAGAGGATATTAATTCACGAATAAACAAAAGGATCCGCGAGCACGAAAAGACCAAGTTTTCAAATAAAGAACAAAGTCGGTTTCGTGTTTATTCGATGGTTCCAATTTCGAGAGAAACATCACGTATTTTTAAAAATCGTAAAACAAAAACACTTGCACATTCTTGTAGCTTTTCCTAGTATTTTGTCGATACAAACATCCGTTTGAAAATGCGTATTTCTCGTAAGTACAATTTATTGGTATGTGGACGGACTTAAATGCGTTTGCACGTCAACGACGGACTGCCGCATTACAACTACTGACCGTCGACGGGGCGGTTCGGAGAGGGGAGGTGTGTTACGGAGAAGGTGGAATCCCCCTCCCACTGCCTTTCCTGATCCCCGCACACCTGACGGATCACTGATACGGCAGGAAAGTTCAACTAGAGGTAGATAGATGAATTAATAAATAAATATATGTATTGATTAGTATTTGAGAGAAAATAATTAGTTTGTCATGAGTGCATTGAAGCATCCTAATTTACAATTTTCATTTACCTGAGAATATGTTGGTTAATTTTCTCTATAATTGATTTAGTTTCTATATTTTTCTTTATAATGTTGAAAAAGACTTATTTTATTTATAGTATTGTCATTGTAGCGTAGATGATAGCGTGCGCGCCTAGCAATCTGTAGAATGTGGGCTAGATTCCCGCATTTTCTGGATTTAAAAAATCTGAAAATGGAGGATGGATGCCCATTGGCTTGAGCAGTTATATGACAAGCAATTCTCCTGAAGAATAACTTGTCAAAACATATGTTTATATTACGGAGATCCATATTATGCTCTACTTTCGGAGCAAACATGGTTTTGAAAAATCTATATAAAGAAAATAAAACTTGAAGGCGGATGACATCCACAGTGATATGATGAAACTGAGAATTCAATTGTGGAAAGACAGCTCTGAAGGATGGTTGGGCAGCTAGCTATAAACTTGTATGGACTCATTCGCCACCAAGAAAGTAACATAAAGCTCTTTGGTATTTTAGAAAGAAAAATAAAACTAATAAAATTTGTACAGTGACATCAATCTTGGAATGCCTATTGCAGAGGGACTTAGGACGTGAGTTAGAGACCCCTGTCACCTGGCCAGCGTATCGCTCTCTCGGCCGACCTGAGCCACTGAGCTCACTTCCAAGACATAAGTGGGGTTTGTTAAACCCGACTATTGCAGTGGCGTGCGAACTATTTCACATCAATCATGCCACAGAAGCGTATTTTTATTTCTACCTCATGTTTCAAATGACGTATACTGTAAGTATGATTAATATATTTTGAACTTCTAAAAATAGGTGTTTATATTTCTAGCGACCGTAAATCTAATAAAAAAACATTACCTACTACCTTTTGATTGTGACATGATTGGTAGCTTATTTCTGATTGTATCACAATTTATCCATTGTTTCTCTATTTTATGGTTTAACCATTACAATATATATATTTTTAATGAACAGGGTAATCAAACAGAATCAGTGTATTAGAGCCAGATAGAAACTCTTTCTTACAGATTAATAGGAATTTATCATAAATGCACCATTTTTTTCTTTTTGGATTTCTTTTCTTTTTTCAAATAATCCTTATACAATACCTAAAACATTTAAGCGTTCTCAAATATTAAGTAAAAACTATTGTGTTGATTAAAATTAGTATGATATCTATTATTGTAAATGCTAATACTTCGCTCCACGGTAACGTGCGCGCCTAGCAATCCGAGGAATACGGGTTCGATTCCCCATCTGCCGGAAAAATGAAGAACTAGATGCCCATCGGGTTAAGTATTTCTCTGACAAACGATTCCCGTAAAAAATAATCTGTCAAGGTGTCTTCACATTGCGGAGATCCATATACTCCTCTATCGGAGTGAACATCTACACCCTTTGTAGATCCATATGCTCCATGTTGGGGGCGAAGAAAGTTACGGTATACTTGCAAGACTTTTGACTGTGCAAAAATAATGGCTGGCTATCGACAGGATTTTTTCAATGCGTTATATGAGTCCATATGCTCTGATAATCGGAAGAAATTTTCTTTACTTGTGGTGAATAATGCCGAACAGCTTAGCAAAATTAATAATCAATGAGAAAATATCAATTTAAAACTACATATTTTATTTGTTTTAAATCACAATATATTAATAATTGAAAAATATTTGTGCCGCCACTGTAAATAGATGCACCGCCCAGCTAGCGACTACCTGCGTCGTTCAAACTCGAACCGACTGCTCTGTGCTCGTATCCCATACGATACGACTTTAATACACGAGATAATGTAAGCCAAAGTAAAAGGCAGAAAAGTTCGCTTCCAAATCGGAATACTTTTTTAGACTTTTTATTTCTTGAGAAGAGATATTTTGCTGCAATAGTCGGATTTTAGGACTTAATACCGGGGTGTTATATTATTCCACTGTATTAATTGCCAAAGATGTGAAATCGCGTGAAGCGCACAAGTGAAGAGCTTGATAAGTGTTTGTGATCTATGAATGATAACGCTTTACGCTATATGTACTAGACTTATGCAGAAAACTAAAAAATGTAATGAAATATTCTGTCTATTCGACACCTTATTTATAACACGTTCTTGATTTAATTTTAAGCCATGTTATAAAACAGTCTCCATAGTTATTAGCAGGTCACACGTTCGTCCTTCGGGTCACAGGCACATCTGCAATTGTGTCAAAATTCGGACATGGAATGGAGGATAGAGGGAATTTGAACTTTATTCCACTTCGCTTCACGGGTGATAATGGCACGCCTATAAAAATCACACCACATTATTATTTTAATAAATATTTGAACACATTACAAGGCCTAACACGATTAATTATTTTATCGGCACAACATTTATGACGACATAAATGGACTTTTTTAACCACGTACAGTGAGACCTTTGATAAATTTCTTTTACGAGGATTAGTTGTCAACCAATCAATATACGCCTTAGTCACCGTGTCATACACGCTTAAACATAAACAAAAATGCATTTTCGATATTTCAACTTGCGACCTTCCCTAGTGACTAATAAATCTATTTCAATACATTGTCACGATCAATTTTTTTTTATCTGAAGATAATAAAAATACCCTTAAAGACATAAATAGATGTATTTGATTTATTTTTAAAACTAAAATTGCGCCATGTCAATAAGTGATATTCAACGATATAATGATCTCACAAAGATCGACGAAAGGACTATATATTATAATTATATTTTTGAAAATATATTTTTATGTGGGTAATTTATACATGAAATTAAATCCAAACTTTAAATATAAATACATATTTACTTGAAATATTGCACATTGTTATTATAAATAGATGACCAGTTCGTTTCATAAAAAATACTTATTATCTTCTGCAAAGATTGACTTAAAAATGTGTAAAGATACTTTATTTACCAACAGATCACGTTGTGTGTCTTTTTTTTTGTCACGATTTGTTGAAAAATCTTCGGTTTGAGTTTGAATAATTATTTTATAAAAAAAGATTCCAAATAATCGGTTCAATTGATACATTAATGGCACGAAGATGATTGGTGCAAAAGCTGTGACGTTTCGCAATAACGGACGAATAAAAAAATTTGGCGCCCAAATTCCATTCCTCTTGTCTGAGTCACGTGCTACATTTTCAGGCAGTGCCGAATCTTTCTTTCCCTTTGCCTCCGATACCACGTAAATAATTGCATTTGAAAGGTTTCATCTTATAATTCAGAGAGCAATATTATACATTCTTTTAAAACATATATATATATATAAATATATATAGTTAAAAATAAATCATAAGAAATTTCAGTGTCAAATTAGACAAAAGAAAATAAAGCTTCTACTGTTTAGATAGATCCTTTGATACACTATTTGAACAGTAAAAATATTAATTTACAAGCAAATTTTAGTGCAATTTAACAAATGTCTTGAGATGTATATCTTGGGAGCATTGTTGAGGCTTCCTTAAAGGAAGTTTACGCCACGGTATACTGCAGAAAAGAATCGTGGTAAAGCAGGTAAAAAAAACATATTGTCCGAGCCCCAAATTGCGTCACTCGGAATTTTGGTTTTTTAGGATTTAGTATTCAGAAATATCCATTGTATAATATTTCCACACCCTTCGTGCATATACAGCGTATAGAAAGCTGGATTAGTAACAAATCTGACTTAAACTGTTCAAAGATGTACAATTGATCGCAAGCACGAGTTGTTCTATCTACCGCCATGCACGAATTTACATCCTTTCGTGTGTATACCATGGCATAACGAATTGAAGAATATCTCAGGAGGAATCTCGATCATTTATTTACTGCATTACCACCACATTATACGTATCGCGCCTGCACACCTTGTTGTATGTATGTATATGGTTTGACAAACGTAGTGCGCTGTATACGATTTTTTTGGCAGTCTTTGAAAGAACTTCTTAACGTAAAATAGCTACAAATTCAGCACCCTGGAGCAACTAAAATCGTTACCCTTGCTATAGTTTCTCGTTTTTTAGTTCTCAATCTTCCTTAATTTTTTTACTTTCGTCCATAATTTATGGTTTTTCGTTTTTCACACTAACTTTATTTCATTGGTGCCCCCTTTGATTCATGCGCCTGGGCAGCCTGCTCCAACAGCTTCTCGGTAGCTTTACTACTGTCTGAAAACCTAAGCTGGAATGCACTTAAGTATTACAGTGTGCGTGAAAATATAAATCTTTCCAATCCTAATTCCTAAGAACCAGAGTTAATCGAAAAAGATTTTGATATTATTTCGAAGAGTTTTTTCTCAAATAATAAATCTACCAGTAGAGAGTACATATTTATGTAGTAATTATTATATTAAAGTAGAACTCTTTTAAAGTACGCCGACAGTATTTCTCCTCTCTCAGTACTTATCTCCGCGGAGAGTTCATCGACGCGCAAACCGGTCTGACTACAAAAAATGTATAATTTGAGATGATGGTAAAAAAAAACCTAGTAGTGTCGATGCTGGACGAACAGTCATAGAATAAAAGTGCTGATTTGTCATATACCTTGCTACAAATATTTTATAGGTAAGGCGAACTGTTCACTAATCTTATTGGTTTGTTGCGATCTCATTGGTATGACTCCCAACTATTGTTATATATTGATCATATTATAATGCAATATAGATACGTTTTATCACAAATTACATTGATTATAAGATGCAGTCATTTGATTAATAAAATATAAACCACACATAATATAAAATATAAATAATATGGAACTCTATTGTGGAGTTTTATTGATATGGCAATGGCAATGCACTCAGAAAATAATATATATTGTAATCTACATACTAGTCCATATTTCAATTTACTATAAATTCTGTGTGTATTAATTAATAGTCATGCACATTTTTCGATGGTTGGTTCTTCGTAATTAGCACAATTATGCATAATTTAATCTACGTAATGATAAATTCATCAATAGTGAGCACCCATTTCTTTTGAATGCTATTTATATGTATGTCACCGCGTCCTAATCATGCGAGGTATAACTAACTGAGTTGCTATATATATATAACCAAAATTGAAACAGCCTAATAGTTTTATTTCGTTACGATTTTCGAGTAATCCAAATATTACCTTTTTGTTTATTCTCATACTTGGCGATAATGAAGGCCGGGTCCAGACAGGAGCGAACGAAGGCAGAATCCTAGCATTCGCTTGTTTTGGCGTCCGGTTATCCATTCACATCGGACCGAGCATTCGCTTATACGCCTTCGTTCGCTTCTGTCTGCACCGGGCCGAAATCTTTCATGATTGAAATGAAAATATAGTGTACTAGTGGTAACATACGCTCGTTTTCAATTTCCCTCATACAAGCTCATCATGGTTTCGAAGTAAATATGTTTATTAAAGCCGCTCAGAAAGCGAAAGTTCCCCAACCGTCCGAGATCCAATCGAACGGTGAACGGTCATCGAGGGCCATGTACTAGATCCTAAGATCCAGTTCAAGACCTGCCTCACGCTCAAGGAACCCCGCCACGTCTCCTCATCGCGGAGTGTCACTCTGGAAGAGTGTGCACGTTACGAGGGAGGAAGTACTACAGAAATGATCCTGTGAAGTACAGTCCTAACAAACATTGGCCAACGTAGAGAATTTATAACTTATTTATTACATTGTATACGTGAGTTAAAAATATTGCTTTTAATCGCCATCTATCGACGTTAGTTTGTAAGTTGAATTTTCTGGTAAGTTTTCCACGAGCAGTCGTAAGGCTGTTTCCTTCTAACGCGCTCACTCAAAGAAGTATCGAGTGAGATACAAATAGTTTTTCGCGACGTCAGTGATCTCAATACGGTATACTGTACACTTTGATAAGATTATACCAAGTCGTTTCGGAAATAGGTATACTATCTTAATAAATAATAATTATATAATATGATGTATATCAAATATAGAATGATGTATATTTGTTTTTCTTAATATTTATCTTCAGACGTTTTAAAATATTGTATTACCTACCTATAGTTATCAGATATATATATATGCAACATAATGTATAAACGCAATAATAAACATAAACATGTGACGTGGAAGTATAATTCAATGAAAATCTAAAAATGTAGGAAAGGATGCCTATTCGATCGACAAAGTAACTGGAACCAATTCTCGTGAAAAATATGTAATCTATCAAGACGTGCCGAGATCTATATACTTCACGTCTGGAGCGAATATCTTCGCACTGTGTAGATCTATACGCTTCACTTTCGGTGCGGACATGTAAATATTATATTTCTCGTGAGTAGGTTATAGATTACTAGCACAGCGTGGTATAGTAAGTTGCATGGTGTGCATAACGCGCAAGGAGAGAGCAAAATTATTCTAAAAGGAAGCAAAAAAGTGTGTTTTGTAAATGAGTTAGCTAAAAAATTCACGTGACAATAATTGGTACATATTTATTTAGCCACGTTAAAGATATCACAATCAATTGACGGCTCAAATCATCTGGTAATATCGAGGAAACGCAAAATATCCAAACATTCAGCCTACTAGTGACGGACGAATAAAGTAGTTGACTAATGAGGAAATGCGTACAGATCCGACTTGAAGTACCGTTAACATAGGCAGTTGCCCGGGGCGCTATCAAGGATCTTCCAAAAAAGAAAGTATTTAATAAAATATTGTTTCAATCTGACGTTTTAAGATAAAAAAGCACCCGGAGTTTGTTAGTGTAATTGGCATTAATGTACGACATGTTTCCAGATAGTAAACTCATTTGTATATTTTTAGTTTTATCCTTGTGACTATTTTATATTCATATTATGTTCTTATAAAGGGCGCCGAAATTATACATGGCACCAGCAACCATGGGGTCGGTCCTGAGTACGTGGCTAGTATCGAAAGGAGTTGAAACAGTCGGGAAGTGCCACAATATTACCCAGTAGTGAATTAGTTTAGGTTGATGGTGATTGTGACATTTAACTTCTTTGTGAGTTAAACGAGACGATTTATTCAGTTAAGTGGGTTCTGTTTATAATCATTCGTACCAACAACGCATATTCTTTAGTAATATCATCCCAGTAGGTACAGTTTACTTGTCTCTTTGTATTTGTGTATTCGTGGACATAATTTTAATGTCACCATTGCAACGGGCATGACGATAGGTTTTTTAGTACTCACAGATTCCTACGCATAACATAACTACTGCTCTCTCCGCTCATTGTTGTCGTTATGATTATGCATACATATTTTTTAATGCCTATCATTGGATATTGGAACAATGGTGGCCATTTTGAAATCGAGTTTAACATAATAAACAGTTACAGTGAATCATGCCAACCTTAAAATGCAGGTATGCCACCGCAACCATCTTTTACCAAATGCACACGTAAAGTAATTATCATAGGCATTCAAAAATATTCTGTGTCATGGCATTTTGTAACGAAAACTTGCTCTCACCATTTTTTTTAGCCAGAAAATGGAACCATTTTCTGTAACTAACATGTGAATTTCAACACACCTTTTTACAGAAAAATCATGATATTGTTACAGAACGTTTTTCGGCAAAGCTACTTGATAATTTCATGCCATGCAGAGCCACCTCAAGGTACCGGCAACACGAGCAGTTGCTCGGGGCGCCATACGCTTGGGGGCGCCACGAAGCATCTTCCAAAAAAAATGAAAAAGTTTATCTGAAAAATGTTGTTTCAACCTGACATTTTTAAGATGTAAAATTGCAGGTTCGTGTATATATACATATACAAAGCAGTTTCTAGTGGAAATTCTTAAGTACACGTCGTAGTTTTTACAGTAACAAAACAGGGTGAATATTGATATAGCCAAGGACCACAATTAATTTAGCACCCTTTTCTCAAATTTGTTTATTTCAAAACAATCTTCAACGCTTAATTTTTTATTTGTAAAATAGGAATGTCTTTCCTTTTATTAGGCGATAAATCGTTCTTTAATTACCTCTGAAATAGCCCTGTAATAATTAAAAGCAAACGTGTAAAGTTTGATCAAAAGTTTGCTAAAGATATCTATAAAACTTTCAATCGGGTTTTAAACTAATCAAGAGTCCATTATTCACTCTACATTATAAAAAAATACTTCGAGAACAGATAGCTTCCTAGTAAGAGAAAGTTTAAATTTCTCAGACTTTTGCGTTATCGACAGCGAAGGTTATAGCGGAGTTTTAGAAACTAATTTCCAAACTCAATTAAAATGTTATTTTCCTGAGACGCATGGCAAATTGATAATCGAATATAAAAAAATTCTCGCTAAGGAAACTTAAAATTTTCCATCATTCTCTCGGATGAATCTCGCATCAGAAATCTCGCAAAATATAAACTTCTAATGAGTCGATCATTCAATATCATTTAATTTTACATTATACAATACTTTATTTTCATGCATATTTAAAGATGGATCATCGTAAAACCGTTTTAATCTTTCATCCGATTATGTATTCTACTTTCAGATTCACAATACATGAGCATTTGTCTCACCTGATAGATAAATACTTACGAACATTATCGCTCTTTCTTTAAATTAGAAAATTTTTAGCCAATAAAAAGAGTTTCAAAAAGGTACATACTTTTTATGATAGGTAAATTTTTTTTCATTATTTCGCTTTGTAAGGATTAAGGCGTGAAGAAAGAGAAAAGATAGTTTTTTTTTCATAAATGTGACGAAGATATTGAAGTTGGTCATTAATGTTTAGGAATTTTTGAGCTAGATTTGTCCTAGGAATCTATAATAGTTGTTAGCTTTGTAAGTGTACTTATCATGATACGGCCTCTCCACAATCTGAATAAAATGCATTCACTGCTTCCCAAATATTTTTGTTTTATTGCCAACAGTAATTCATTTACCATTAAATTTAAGGCACTTGAAAAATATGTAGTCACACTGTGTTATATACAAGAGTATAGCTAACGATTTGTATTATATTTATTTAATAATATTGTTAAAATTTATTTTTATTCTTCTAAAAATGACAAAAGTCAAAATTAATGTTCCTCTACACGTGGGTTTCGTAAACCACTAGTTTTAGATTTGAAAAGCACTAATTTAGAATATAATTAATACGTTGGTGAGTATTAATTGCATGTAAACGTGCTTTATCAAGTGCTACATTGGCACGTCGCCCTATTATCTTGTCTACGGCCTACGCCATGCGTAGCTGTCTGTAAAATGATATTAAAAACCACAACATAATGTATTTAATTACAAATTTATATAAAATATGCGATTATTATTTTTATGATTTTCAGGTAGTCAATGCGGTATTCGAATATTATATTATATTTTGTCAAACAGTTTTACTAATGCGAACATATCTAATTAGAAATTATATTCTCCCACTCATACGAGTGGGAATATGTTATTTATTTCGTAAATTGGCATTAAAAATCAATTACGTATATAATATTTGTATTACAACCCACATAGAGTGCTTTATTACACAGCTAATGTAAATAGGGTGTTTATACTGCTTAGTGCCTTCGATGTCCTCAATATTAATGACAGTTTTATAATCATTCTGATGCTAACTCAACGCTTAATGACATTTCCTCACATTTTATTTTATATGTATTATTAATTTATATTCTTGAAGCAATTCGACATTTCTAATCTTCCATATGTACCGTTACATGTAACCCGACGAAGTACGATATACATGGTATTCAAATTGTATTTATTGTAAGCTGTAAGTTTATTTTTGCATTGATTATCAATTCTCAAAATAGTACGTCGAAATGAATTCTAGTCGGCGCTGCGAGAAATAACAACATAAACTCATCTTTCTCCTTCCATATCTTTTCTGCATCCTTCATTCTAGTAATAAGACAAATCATATAAAGTCTACATTATAGACAGTGGCGAATTTATCACTTAAGAGGCCTTAGGCGCAGTCATTTTTTTAGTTTAACACTATTTCGCTTCTTTATAATTTCTACCTTCATCGAGATTTTTGTGATTTTTCGTTTTTTAGATTTTGCGCTATCTTAAAATTTCTACTTTCGTCCAGAATCTGTAGCTTCTCGTTTTTTTTTTATTTCTCGAGCTGTCTTTCAATTCTACTTCCGTACGTTAATCAAATAGCTCTTTGTAAATTCTCAATAATTTTCTCCCCTTTTGAAGAAATTCTTGATTGCCCAAGTTAGCTCAAGTTAGGTTAGATGCTTTTTAAACGTATAGTTTACATAGTTTACATAGTTTTATAAAACAAATTATCGACTTGTGTGTCAATATTCTTAATTTTCGTTTTCCAAGGGATAAACTAACCAATCACTCAAGAGGTCTGGCACACTTATAATGTACAATTTAACGAAATATATTAACATTATATCCAATGCATAGTCATTGATAAAAAATTAATAGTTCATATACATTTTTCGTTGAATGATATTTCTACGTTTATTTTTATTCCAAACACAGTTTAATGATGTCAATTATTGTAAGAGTATTTGTTAATAAGTACAAGATTAATTCTAATATTAAAAAAGTCACAATCTTACATTTTTTTGGCTAAGTTATTATTTTAGTAAAATAAACAAATATTGATAATATTGTAACAAGTTGGGTATATGTACGATACAAAATATCATCAAAATCAAAAACTAATGAAATAAAATACTCACCAGTCCCATAACTGCCAAAGGCAATTGAACATGATGCAGCTCCGATCCATGGTTAACCAATTAGTTTCGCGACTCGTCCGGAATACGAAGAGCGTTCCACTTCAGATCACACCGAAATCCGGCGACATTTTCTCACTCCTCATCGCCCAAAAGGTCGGTATTGTTTCTTCACGCTGTTCCGCCATTGCGGACTTCACTAATTCGCCATTATAAAGTACAACAGTGGCTTTTTAAAACATGTTTTTAACCATCGGGGTTATTCGTTAAATAAGCCATAAATAGGCCCAGAGAAAAATATCGGTTTGTGCTTGGATAACTGGCTGGATATATATATATCTTGATAAAGAAAAATAAACCTTCACTGTTAATTATCACTTGCCATTAAACTAACTAAATTTCAAGATGAATTTTAACACTCATAAATAAACACATGGCATCAAAATATATTTCAAATAAAGAAACTAATTCTAAATAATCATTTTTATATCCCATATTGAAGTTGAAATCATAATATAACTTCGATGTAAGATAAAATGATTGAACTTCAAGCCGAAAAATACTACGCATAGTAAATAAAAACCGACGTTTAGTTTTAAATTGTACACGTTTTACAATACTTATAGATTCTTAATGTTTACTAAATTCTGGCTATGTATTTGATATTTCGAACAATTAATTCATGTCCAGAAAATTTATAATAATTTCATAGTATGAAATATATACTATATTTCGATTAAATATTTATGAAAACCTTTTACAAGTGTTTCAACATAAGCAATAATCAAAACACATTTAGGTGTTTGTATTGTTTAATATGTTAATAGTTTTATGATCTTGATAATTTTGTATGCACAAATATAAATTTAAAAGAAATACAATTTTCAACTAATGATATTATAATGTTTAAATTAAATACTTTTTGAAAATTCGTGTCTTGAAGAAATACATTATTTACATCATACATCCACATCAAAAACAATGTGAACACTAATAATTATATTATGTAAATAGTCACTAATCTAAAAGATAAAATTTTATTCAATATAATATTATACAGAAAATATAGATTCCCTCGACATGAAGACTATCATATTTTCTGTAGATCTTGACAAATTATTTTTCACAAAAAAAAAATGCCAGTCAATCTGTGATCCGATATAAAAATGTATATGGAGCTTTGGAGCTTGCAGGTTTAGCTACGAAATTTCGATGTCGAGCAATTTGCAAATAAATTTGCTTGCGAACTCGAACATCGAGGCAAATCACAATATATAATTATCTTTAAAATCTTCCAGGTGATCGAGCGCGCCACTGTAATCTTTAAAAAGACGCGATAAAAGATTACTAAGTTTTTGATTCTTTACATTACAATGGGGCGGAGTGTAAATATGAACATTTAAAAAACATGTGTCTTTAGAGATTAAAATTTTGCAAATTGGTGGGTAGCCATTAAAATTAATATTTTAAATTCTCTTCCTACATTGAAACTTACAGTAAAATCATAACATATTCACAGATTATATTTTTACGTACTAGGTAATAGGATGAGTAATCTGGTCAGCTATAGTAAATCTCACTTCTCTTTTGGGCATATTTGTAAAATATATATATATATACGCTTGGATCGTGTAACAAGTTATTTTGACAGATCAACATAAGAATTACAACTCGCTTCACTCATTGATCATCCAGTCTTGCATTTTTAACTTTTGAAATAAGGGATTTCAGCCCGCGACCTCTAATGTTAAAGCGCGCGCTCTTACCAAATTGACCACTGCTAGTAAAAAATATTACGAACGGTCAATGTATTACTCGTCTTTCATAATAATATTACAACCCAAATAATTCTCGATAAAACAATTGAACAATTTTGTGAGTTGAAGAATTCATGTTCAACAGTGTTCGATCTTTACTACTTTAGTACAAGAGATGTTTTCAAATAAAATTTCACAATTGTAATCGCTCCACCCTAGAATCGTCCGACAAAACGAATAATTTCACATTCAGAAAAGGTATTTTGTTTATAAAGTAGGTCGGATTCGGAATTAGCTAATCGGAACGCGTACCGGCCCGTTCCGACACAATTGTTTTTAACAATATTCTACCGAGCACTGTCCCAATAAGTTTACAGTTTTCGCAGCAAGGAGGCATGACAGTTTTTTTAACGCCATTAAAGCTAATAACGAAAAAAACCTAACAACAAAAAGAGTTGTCTGTTTCGTTTGAAATGCACTTTCTACTGTTTCGGTTACGATTCGTGAATTTAAGATATTTGTTTTTTACCATATTTACAACCATTTAAATTTTGTCATTCTGTGAAATAAAATAATTGCCTCCTCGCCCACTATTGATTGTTGGTTTATATGCATTCTTATATAGAAAGGAAGATCATTTCTAACGATTTCTGCACGCACAGCTTAGTCCAGCTATGTGTTGCGGATGCTTCGAGAAAGTATCAACCTTCTTCTTTGTTTTTTCATATCCTTTCCTTATGTAATCTATGGACACCACATGCCGCCTCTAATTATCCCTGTCGCCTGTCAGTATTCTTGAGACCTCTCAGATCATACAGGCATCCCGTAACTGTGCCGAATACATTCTGTAGACAGTACTTAGACTTAGAGGACGTCAAAAATGAATTTGAATAGATTAAAGGACAGGCACGCCAGGCTAAGACTTTCTTGGCGTATTCGCAGTACGTGACCAAACCAGGTCCAGCGTCACAGCTTCACTTTATCAGTAATAATTATCTCTCTTTATCTCCCCATTACAAACAAAGTCATACCACTGTATCCATAGAATCCGTCGCAACCACCTGTTCAAAGCTTAGTATACATACGATTGCTTTGGGCTTTTGTTGGGCAGGCATGCATTGAACAGGCGGTATTTTGTTTTAACTCTCTAAAGCTTAGAGTCGTAGATATTTCGCATGGAGTTGAAGTCATTGATTAGATTGACCTCCATGCAATCCCAATTGGAATTTAGTATAATGTATGGCCGTTAAATAATATCAAAAATATATTCGGCATAGCTACAGGAAACTGGCATGACTTAAAAAGACGAGAGGGTATTGGCTGATGATACAGATCTTTGCAATCCTCTGGTGGCGTCCATACAATCCACTTACGGAACAGATAGTGAAAAAGAAGGATAAGACCAAAAATTTATTTATCTAGTTTAAATAATACATTTTTATTTAAGCATTTTTCACTTGAAATATAAACTACGCAGTGGGATATCTGGCAATATGAAAATATGTAGGTTGTTATAAAGCTTTTGATATACATTTCTAATTATAATAAGACGTCCAAAATGAATCTTTGATATTATCGTAAAACCATCAAAGTTAATAGCGCCATTACGTCAATTTGTAGAATTAAGATTTTGACGTGCCATTAAAATCTGACGTTTATATTAATAAATGTTGTACAATCAATTACTGTAAATATATGTTTGTACAGGTAAATATTATACAAAAAAGTGAATTTGTATTTATATCAAGCAGTATTTTATTAATTTTAAACGGATTTAAGAGCATTTTTACGTGATTGAAGGTGGCAGTATATTTCCACTACATTCTGTCAAAAATATAGGTAAATAGTTTAATCTTCCTTAGTTACATACTTGTAATAACATATCTAGGAGTATTATATTTGTACAAACATAAAATAAATCAAACATATTATTCTCAATTCAAATACATCTGTCACCTGAGTTATCTATCAGTAACAATAAAGCAATTACAAACTATTAATAAATTGAAACAGTTGGTCCACAATTACAGATTTTGTTTAGTAAAATAATATGCTTCACCATAATCCAGATAAAATATTGTCAAGAGCTACCAGTAGTTTACCATAGAGGGCTCAGTTACAACTGATCTGTTATAATTATACAGAGAAAATGACAGATGGGATAGTTGGCCGCCATTTTTATCTTTTTTCTTACAAGTTTTTCTTGCCAATTTAGATCATTTTTTTATTGTTTATGGCAAGCACAAAAATATTTTTACCAATATCCGGTCGATTTAACGACTTCGCTTTATAGTTACTGCTAGTAATGAATGACTAATAAGACTCAACATTCTTCACGGTAATTTGAGTTTTATAAAGGAAACCATAATATCTTTTATAAGTATTTTTTGTAGTGAATAGAGAGTTACGTAGTAAATTATTTTATTTTGTACTTAATTATAGAATAAGATATTATGTTCCAAAGCTCAAGTCATTTAAATAATTTTGTACCAGGCCTGTTCGTCAACTAATAGATTTGAACTTATGGAATATATTCAAATACACGCGGAAAACCAAATAATTTATCCGAATAAAAATGTGAGTTTTTTCTCCCTGCAAATTCCAAAATAGGTACGTACTATAATAAAAACAAAATGTTTTTAAGTACATAGAACATGAAACTAATCTGTCTACATTTTTTTTTAAATATAATGGCAATTTCACGAATGATTTTCAACAATATGTAGTATCACCAAAGATTGTGAAAAAAAATCAGTGTAACTTTACGTTGTTCTGGGTTAAAGCTTTCTGTTATTATACTATGTCGTGTTGAAAATGCTTTAAACTATTAATTTGTGATATTTTCGACATTTAAAAAATAGTCCCCTCCCAAAATAAAGGTATTCAAAAATACAACTTGATATAAATTGTTATTTAAAGATATGTATAATGAATGATACGTGCACTTATAGATTTCATTATACGAGTGTATTTAAAAATACATTCTCTTTTGAATGTTCCAACACTCAAGAAATTATTATAGTTAAAGTGTATTAAAATATTATTCGAACCTCTAATGAAATTTGCACGACTTTTCGCTCTTTAATATCTATCCGAAAACGGGTTTTTAATGGTGATCATCACTTCAATGTGCTTTGAATTTATTGCAAACAAGCTTTTTAGTATCGGATGTAAACTTTCAAATGGATTTATTGCGTCATCGCCGAAACATGAACGGCTTTTTAAGTTGAAATAATAACAGTTTATGAAACTTGACTTTAATTCGTGTTTTGTTTAAAATTAAACGAGTTTTGTAGAAAGTTTGTGTGATACGTATTTTCAACTCGTCGCGGAATCATTCCGACAAACGGACTGTATTTTAAACTCTTTAAAAAAAGTATGCCGCCAGCGATTTATTTGTTGAAAATCAAGCAGTGGCGTATCAAAAAATATTACAATAGTTAGATTAGTGGAAAATGTCTCTCACTTTTTCTGTTGTATTAATAGTTTAACAAACTAATCCTTAAGTACAGAAGCGCAATCATGGTGTCAGGAAGATTTTAAGTTGACGAAAGAAAAAAAAAATTACCGCAATATATTAAGACACGGAGCACAAAGTAATTGTATAAATCATATTATCTGTATTTTTATTAATTGTACAAATATTTATGCCGTAGTATTTACAAAATTGCACTATAAATATCTTTTACTTCACTTAAGCTTCATCTACAAGTGAATTTAAATAGATTAATTTTATCATCATAAAAATACTTTATGTCATGCTATAATCTATTACATAACTTGATTGTGTACATTATTTTTAGTCTGTCGTTGATTATCGATGATAATCTCAAAGATTGAAAGTAAAAGATTTGACACATAAATTGCAGTCAAAATGATACGTCAAATTTTCACGTCACCGTTTAAAAAGAGTTCCTGCTACAACCTCAATCTTTATCACCAGTCCTGGATCTCTATGTCTCCCCGGTTAGCGTAGTTGGTAGCGTGCGCGGCTAGCGATCCGGGGAATGCGGGTTCGAATCCCCATCTGTTGGATTTTTAAAATCTGAAAACGCAGGACTGGATGCCCATTGGGTTGAGCAATTGTCTGACAAA
>JAGVSQ010002441.1:0-24669 GCA_022683975.1 Rhyacophila evoluta | reverse complement strand
TTATTTGAAATTGTTCATATTTAAATAAATAAATTTTTGTTAATATTTTAATATGGTGGTATATATTTAATTTTCCTCATCGATAATATAGATTCTTTAGCTATCGACAGTTTGTTGCCATCTTATAGATAACTTTTTAGTGCCATTTGTGTAAAATTACCATGGAGCAAAAATCTGTAAACATTATTTTTGGCATCAAATTATGAAAATTAAACAAAAGTTATTTATTATTATTTTATTTCATTTTACATTTATCTAGGCTATATCATATAATATTGTGTTAAACATTTATATGAATTAACATAATTGAAATATTTCAAAATTCATTTTTTGGCATATTGATCCCATTTTTTCAAAAACACATTCCCATTCCAACCATACATTAGACATAGCCAATGCTACATGCATATCACATTCTCCTAAATGATTAGTTATTTAATAATTATGTTATAATACTTAGTTGTATTTTTTGGCACACCAGTATATTGAAATAAAAGTGATATTTATTTACTCAACCCAATCCTTGACAATAAATCCGCTTTTCGAACCAATATGAATAATACCTAATATATTTTTAATTTATCAGCAAAAGACTCCTTATTTATATTGAAATTATCCAGACGCCATTACTGTTATCAAAAATCATATGTGAAGGCAATACAAATTTTGGTAACCATTTCATGTAATCCTATTATTTCAACTAAAATAATATAAAAATAATACTGTGGCATTTAAAAAACAGTTTGACAGTCATAATACTTTCATAAGAAGTTCATAAGACTTTTTTTGTTTACAAATCAAAAAAAAAATAGCTAAGCAATGAAGAATGAAGTCAAAAGTAATGTCTCCTAGCTCAATTATCTAAGCAAATAAGGGCACGAATAACCAGTACGATTTTTGATGAAGGCAGTAAGTACCTTTCTACTATAATATATTTTCACTGTGTCAACTATTTTTATATTTAGCTTTAGCTAATAATCAAATGGATTTAGGCTGAAAAAAAATCATCACCAGATTATAATTAACATTTAGTATTTTCAACCATTTTATTGAAAAATATTATCTGGTTTTCAACATACCTATACGAATTTTCATAAATAAGTATTCGATTATGTTCCAAGCAAAGATGCTATTATTATTAAAAGTAAATTTCAGTACTAAATGATTTAACTTTATTTAAATATTTTTATTCCAGTTTGTTGAAAGTTGATTTATTGATTATTACAAATCGATGAACTTCAATTAATCAAAAATGTCATAGATTAAGTATTATTGAAAAACGAATAGATAAATATAAAAGATCAAACATTGATTCAGGCCAAATATTTTTTCTAATTTGTGGGGAAGAAAGTTCTATTCAAATAATCGGCATCTTTGAATAAAATCAACAACAATATAAAAGTCTTTTTTTACTATAATTTATATTGTATTTTCTAAACAGTCAGTAAATATTATATTAAGTTTTATACTATAATATGTATTTGGTAGAGACTTATCAATTTATTATTTAATATAATTAAATCATCAAATATTTAAGGGACTAATGTAATGATAATACAAAGTATGACTTTTCATTTGTTGCATTTTTTCAAATTGAGATCAGTTAACCCATGTTGGAATAAAAGTTTATTTTAGTCAAAAATGATTATTAAATAATAGCTACTGATCTAATACTAAACCAATTGAATTAAATTCAATTTGTCATCAGTTAACTTTGATAAAAGGTGAAGTGCCTTCAAGCTCATAATAAGTCAATCTGGTAAATAAAAATAAAAATTGAATTGAGTTTGCACATTATTCTCAAAATATTATGGAGATAATACAATTAAAATAATCTTAGAACATAATACAATTGTAAGTACACCATCCTCTAATTTAATTGGGAATAACATAATCTCAATATTTTAAAAATATTTATAAAAAGCAACCATTTCTTATTCACATGGAAGCACTTCTTGTCTACTTTGAAAGCAAGTAAGACAGTTTTGATATAAAAGATATGTATTTCGTATTGATTTCAAATATATGTCTCATGACATTAATTTACATGAATGAAATTAAAGAGATCTATTGTTACTATTCTAATTTGGCAGGGATCTGTTGTTCCTTAATAAAGGTTGGGTGAAAAATTTCACTACAACAGTATATTTGTTTTTCTTTTTTAATTTCATATTCGGTGATTTTATTGAATAAAATTAACATATTTTATAGATTGAGCAGTCATTGATTATCATATAAATTTAATTTAAAAACCCTGATAATATCAATAATACGTGTTAAGTTCATTGAGGAAATTTAAGATTAAATTGGGGTTTATAATAATATAAACTTAAAATATTAAATTGATAAGACCCATATTTTAATGTTAACCATAGACACAGATAAATCCTTCAAAAATTGTGCTCTCTTCTGTAGTGCCATCATTTTTCATTTAATCCGCCCCATTTTAATAAAGTGTTTGATTTTAGATATATAACAGACAATGAACATTCAGTAATTACTATATATTAGAGTTATAATATTGATTAAAACATGTGGATTATAATATTAGATTAACATTTAATAGTTTTATAAATGGTAATGATGACAGTACCTAGCCACTTATACATCAAATTTAACACCAAATTAATTAAATCTAATGTTATCTGAGGAAAGATTTTATCTTCACGGAATCTGTTAACTTATATTGCGAACAGTCAATTTTTTATATGATCCTACAACACATATATCAAAAAAATGCCAAAGAATTTTGTGCTTAATTTTTTATTAGAAAATTAATTCAATCTAAAGTTAAAATCATTTGAAAAAGTCTTAATACTTTTTAAAACAAAGTAATTCCTTCAGTCCTTCATAGAAACATATTTTCTATGGTACTAGTTCATAATCGCTTTAAATACTATTAAAATAATGAATAATAAATTTGATAAGTAAATAAAATCATATGATGTATGAAAAAATACCCTAAAATTATATTCAAAACCAATTTTTGATTCTCTGAGTGAAATAATCATTATATAAAATATCAATCATGTTTTTTAAGTTTATGTCAGTCTAGTCTATGAAAAAAACCAGCCAGCAGAAGTGCACCCTTGAAATTTTACATCAAATTTAAATAAATGACTTATGTGGTTAAATTGTTTACATTTATTGAAATATTACATTCAAGTGATTACCATATACACCCAGAATATTATATTTAAACAACTAGCAGGCAGGGAAGCACATTTAGTGGGATGTATTTTTGATATTATATTCGGTACAATATGAGCAGGGCGAGGTCACAAAGACTTTTAAATTCAAGAAACTAAGCTACTTCCACTTGTATACAAGGTATTGTAACTGTCATATGCAAGTTAAGCAGAAAGAAGCCTATGCGACTCCGCACATTAAAGAATGACTCAGTTGCAATATTTTGCATTTTCACATAGTCGCTAATTTTGCAGACTTATTGATAGCAAATGATAACTGTCCAAACTCTAATAGGAGAGGAATCAATATAAAAAGAAAATATTAAATGTGATATATGTTAATAGACGAATATTATAATATCAATATAACACATATATATTTTATATCTAATTGAATGAAATCTTTATATATTGAACTAAAGATTCTACATGTAATTATTACACAGATGAAGTAATCTACTTTTGTGTGTACTGTAAAAAGAAATTAAAAAAAAACAGTTCCTTCAATTGAATTTGAAAAATATAACCGCAAATTACTATTACAGAAAATAAATAAATGTTATCTTATAATATTTGAATAGAGTTTTAATAATTCATGATACCATAAATATAATTTATTATTATCACACAAGACTAGGTATGATAAATAATATTGCCTTCAGTGAGGCTAATTATTCTAAATTCGTGAGTTTTAAATAGTACTTATTTTACTAGCACTTATTAATTTATAAAGTAAAATAATTGTATTAAAAATTAATCTTAATTTAGTAAGTCTTTATGTTCAATAAAGAAACTTAATTTTAAACCCTGTTTAGGTAATATATAATAAATAAAGTAATAACGATAATGTCATACTTGCACAATGTATTAAAATGTGCTAATTATTTAAATCAAATTTATTCACATATCAAAATATAGCTCAAAGAGAGATTATATATACCACAAATGGTATTTAAATCCAATAAAAAAATAGGAGAAATTGTTAGTCATAATAATATGATATATTATTTTGAACTATTATGTTAAATAAATTCATGTAATAAAATGACATTGTATGTACCTAATATTGTCATATTTTTTTAAATAGAAATTTAGTAAAATTATTATGTGACTTCAATAAACCCATTGAAACAGGATTTTTTAAAATAATCTACAAAAAGAGAGTTGATGAAAACAAAAATCTTTTGAATTGTGTTCTTATTAAATATGATTAAATTAAATTATTCTAAAACTTCTTAGTAGGTTGCAGTACATTGAAATGTTAATGCTGTTAGTCCTATTATAGTATAACTATTGTTTTACAAGTAGCACATAATAATATGTATCTTAGTTTATTCATGATAAATATGTATAACAGAAAACTCATTACAATAAATAAATATGTTTTTCAAACATAGTCAGTATTTTTTCATAAGATATTATAGTTGAATGATAGATAGAAATCGTTGAGATAATACATTAAATAAACTTTAATTCCATTACACTTAAAATAGTTGTAATAAAATCAATACAAACATATACTATTTAAAACTATGGATGAATATTTCCATCATTACTTGAATGAAATATACTCAATAGTCATATGTCAAAATCGTGTTTACTTTTCAGTGAATGTCGTGTCGTAATTGGTGGAGAAATATGTTATGATATTTTTATGTGGTCATTTCATGAAATGTGGAGCAGAACATCAAAAATCCGATGAATTGCTCAAAGATGTCCTGATAAGAAAGTAAGAGGAGACTTAAAATGATAAGGTTCATTTAAAAAAATGAACTTTTTCTATCTCAAAATATTCTCATCTTACATATGTACTTACAAGTAACATTTTGTAAGTTGGGATTTGACAATCAGATGTAAAATTTTGTCAGATGTATGAAGATATCTTTTAGTAACATTGTGTTTTCGGCTTTCGTCGATGTATGAACCTATTTACTTCAACACTGAATTGGACAGAAAATTAGACAAACTGTCATCAGTACAAAAGTATAATTTACAACACATCACATCCATACACTTTTAGAAGAAGTTTTGGAAAAAATGCTGTCCAGTGTTCTGGTACATATTATAATGTAAATAATATTCATACATTTGAAGCTATGGGTATAACCCAGCTGTTGGCAACTGTTATAGTATGCATGCGTTGATATTCATATTTGGTGATTGGCATTGCTGAGAAAATTATGGCATTTTTACCAAAGCAAGTCGTAAACTTGGTGTTTTCTATCAGTTTATCGGAATTATTTTTCGGTACAGAAATACATTTCATATGGTGCGAATTTCATTCAATTCGAGGCACTGGCTCTCAGAATAACTTTATCAACTTTCCAATGAGTGTCTTCTGATCAAACACTTTTTTTTTGGTGACACAAACTTTCAATAAATTAAATTATTTATTATACATAGTATATACAAATGATTTGATTTTAGTAATATAATTTTATAAAAATACTCTGTGTACAATATCAGTGCGAGGATTTCTTTACCTCAAAGCTAGTGCACATCCTTTTTATTTATATTTCAAATTATTAAATGAAAATTATTGTCAAATGCAAAAAACCTTACATGGAATGTTGTATGAAATATTTTTTAAATACATTTTATCATTATTGATCATGATATATTGTAAAGAATTTAAAATGATTGTGGCTAAAACATTTGTGTCAGAAAAATCACACGCTAGCTCTGAGGCAATGATAATATACAAATAGAAGTTGGATTTTAAAGCAATTAAAATCAAACCATTTTATAAGTTTATTTACAATATATGTTTTTAATTAAAAATAGTAAGCTACAAAAAATCAAAAATGCTTCAATAAAGATATGTATTATCTATAAAACTAAAAGATGAACCAATATTTGTAGAAACATCATTATTTTTATACTATATTTATATTACTAAATTACACTTATATTTAAAATATAACATAATTTGCTAAGTTATTAATGTGATGGATTTTTTAAAAAAAATTTTGAACACTGTTCAAAATAAATTTCAACAATTGTATAGTTTTGACTTACTAAGTATGGTCTCAACATATCAACCTCGCAGTAAACTAATTCTGCGTGAGAATAATTTTACAATTATTTCAAATGCCCGTTTGTGATGGTGGCAGTAATGTCTGTAAGTAAGTGGTTTCTCACCTGGAGGCGCCATAATTTGAAAATTTTGAAAAAATTGAAAGAGAATGTGTGTATATCATTATATCTATTAAAAAAAATGAAAGGTGGAGACGTGTGGATTTTTTTTTTTGTGGAGGCGTAGTAGAAAAAGGTTGGAAACCTCTGGTGTAATGAGATGATAATATAATATAAAAAAATAATCAGGATATTGACTAGCTATTGAATTAAAAAAGTATTTTTAAGCAGTTTGACAAAAAATAGAAACCAAAATGAAAGTTAAAAATACATAACAAACAAAATAATTATAAAATTAATTTACTAATTTTGACATTTTCACCATGCTTTGTTATAGAATATGATTTATTATTTTCTGCCATTTCAATACAAAAGTGAAATTTGTATATTTAGTGAGACACATGTGCCTAGATGTTCTTGATCAGTAAATAACGGTGTGCTCCAAATTTTGCACATTATAGTTTATCATTATAAAATCTTTGACAATAAAAATAAAATATCCCATAATAGGAGCTTGAAACATTTTAACAAACAAATGATTTTTTCAAAAATTATTTAATGGATGACATTTTCTTCTATGGTCTTCCAAATTTGATTTAAAATTTTGGAAGCCAATGCTTAGTATTGTTTATATTAATAAATAATAAATCTTGATTTTATTGTAAAATATGGAGAAATATTAACTTCATAAGAAGCATCAAATTTCTATTATGTATGTTAACCCTTTTAAGAGTGAGTTTTTTCATAAAGCATTTCATTTTGATACATGTCGGTTGTTTTATGTGATAATAATCTAACTTTTTCGAAAATGTCGTCAAATGTATCTAATAGTTATTGAAACTATCTATATTTTAATAAGAAATGTTCTCGCAGCATGCATTGGGACGCAGAATTATGTCCCTACTCAATTGGGCAAGAATAGCATTGGATGTAATATTACATCGGTACTCCTTTATGGGTTAATCATTCATAGATAAAGTGTTATTTAAAAACAGCGGAAATATAATAAGTTTCATAATAGGGTATTAACATATGCATGTTGTTAAAATACAAAACGGAATTGTAGAAATTCTGAATAATTATTTACATGGAATTATAAAAAAAATGTTTACACAGCGATGGAGTAATCTGAAGGCTGTTGTGAAGACGGGTTGTTGCCTTGTGGTCTGCTCCAGAGTGTGGAACGAAGTCCCAGCTTAAGCTTTTTAAGCGTTTCTACATCGGATTCTCCTTCTGGCATTTCGTGTCTGGGTGGCATATCTTCGGTAATGAGGGGCCTTTCACACCCAAAATGGGTTTCTGCTATTGTTGAGCTCCCACCACGAAGACCCGTGTTTCTTCAATGAAATAATGTGGTGTTAAAAGGTGATAGTTGGAAGTATATTACAATTTTATTACATAGTAAAGGAAAATTGCTAAACATTTCATATGATTGCAACGAGATTTGTAATGTTGTGTCTGCCATTTTGCCTTACATATAAAAAATAAGAGATGCTTCATCCCATGAAGTAATGTAGAATCATAAATAATTTAAATATATACGGGCTAACTAATCCTATAAAATATCCGTTTCATCCAGGATGACTTCAGAAGAAAAAAACTTTTTTAAAAATATATTCTTTGTTTCAAATTGTAATATAAATATTATGTTTTGTTTATCTAAATACCTGCCCCTGCTTTTCCTGGGTAAAGTCTTTTGCTCTGACATAGGAGATAGGTCTGAAGAAGTACTCGACTGTGTTCCTTGGTATACAAAGTCTGAAAAAAATAATTTGATGGTTAAAAAAAAAATCATTTCTTAAAAGATTAGAATCCTCACAGTTCATCAAGTTTTATCATAATTATGGTCAGCGACTGATCTCACTATTTTTTATAGTTTTTATTTTAATTTAAAGACTTTCAAAATCTAAATTGTTATAAAAACCTACACTGTGCTTATTAAGAAACAGAAAAAGTAGTCATTTCAAACCATATCGCTATGCGTGTCACCGACGAGTTGTCTCGCCAAATTTTGCATGTCCCATCAGGCCACGGACGAGTTAATTCCCTAACTCTTTTCGACGTTATAGAAATCGATCAAAAATGCATTTTGACATTTATTGTATACAACCGTATAATTAAATCTATTGACGAGTTGATAATATTTTTTCCAGATTTCAAATATTAACAAAAACATCAATTTTAGCAAGCGTTGCATTTGACGTTTGTTAAATATCACCTGGCGCTATTTTGGTGGCCCGTTGGGTATACTTGAAACTGGTAGGAGTACCCAATATTTAATTTAAAAGTATTTGATACCAATGATTAGTAATGAGTATTTTTTTTATACAGTATGAGTACATACTTTTGAAGGATTCTCAGAATATGTACTTTTTAGAATAAGTCATTTTTCAAAGAAACTGGATACTTTTTTATATGAGTGGTAGATGAGTTGAACTGAATACTCAAAGACTGTTGAGACCTAAAAAAAAGGCCTCGAGGTTAAAAATCTAGAGTATAGTAGGAAAATAGACAAATTTTAACTATCGTGAGAGCTTGCGTAAAAATTTTGGAAAAATGTACAAAAGTACAAAATGTTCAATATTGAAATATTAGTCAAGACCTTAAAAAAATTCTTTACGGAAATTTTCGAAAAATTTGTTGATATGGTATTTATTTCTAATTCTTTTAAGATTCTATGCCCATTTTAATTTTTTTCAGTGACTTTTATTCTTTATACAACTTTCAGTTTATTTCAAAAATAGCTGGCTTATAGGTGTCCACCTAGTAAAATCTGGCTGGAATAGAAAAGGCTACTCACCGTTTTAGAGCTAGGCTTAATTTTGCAAGTATGTATGGAAATCGCTAGAGATATTTTAGGGTTATTACTAATAACTTATTAGATAAAAAAAAGTATGCTATTAACCGGTTCGGTGCCGCGGCCGTCTACAGACGGTCTATAATCCCGTGCACGGGAGGCCGGCTATACAAAATTGACGTCTAAAGACGGTCTACTTTAACACTTCATATCTAGCCAAGTTTGACTGTTTTAAATAATCTAATATTTTAAATGTACAGTTACATCTCTTGCCACCATGTTGAATTATATACATATTGTTAAAAAATATTGATATTACTTTGATTTAAAAAAAAGCTTCGACAGTCAACCAAAATGCGTCGCTATGCAGGGTTGGCACTCATACATTTGCACTGTAGATATTTCGGGAATTATGGAAATCCCCGTTAGTTGAAATTCGTATTCATGTTTGGCGTGTTACATTTCATTTTATAGTTTTCGCTACTGGAATATTGTGATTTTTACAGATTGCTCATAGCTTATTTCTTTTTTCTTTGCTTTATACTTTTATTATTACTTGTAAAAAGTAAACAGTGAGTTTTGTGTGCCACCAAATTATTTCGTTATTTATCGGTACGTTTTCGAGTGTATCTTAATTTTTGTGGCGGTGTGAGTCTGTTTGTTTATTTTTTGAATATTTTAGTACTGAGACGTAATCGCACTGTGTTGATGTTATTCCACCTAATGGACCTTTCGTTATTGAACGCCCATATTTTATGCTGCCAGAAAACTGGAAAACTTGTGCCGATAGCAGAGCTTCAATTGGAGGTGATTCGGCAACTAACAAAAGAGCACAACCTCAACATCCTCAACATCCACACCAAGAGAAAAAAAGTTGGAATTGCCATCGCGTCTTACAGAAAGGCATTTTATTGGAAAATTACTTTCAACTGAAACAAGAACCAAAACAATGAAGAGATGTGTGATGTGTTCAGCTAAAAAAATAAGAAAGGAATCTAGATATCAGTGCAATCAGTGTAATGTGACCCTCTGCATATAACCTTGTTTTGAGATGTATCATACCCAAGAAGACTATTGATGTTTTTAAAATTTTAGTTGTGTTTGTATTTACTTTTAATATCAAAGTTTCATAAACAATTACTTTTTACATAATAATATAATAAAAATAAGTTCGGGTATTTTCAATGATAAGTTATGTGCCAACCCTGTTGTCTTGTGAGAATTTAAGTTTTATTTTTTTTGATAAATATGGGCATAAACGAAGCACGGATCATTTATATGGTAAGTCTTTATTATGTATATTGCCAAAAAAGATGTATTTAACAAGTTTAGATTTTTCAAAAAAAAGCTGGTCCTCAGGGTCCTGCCATATAAATACCTCCCGGCATTCAAAAGGTTAAATAAAATGAACATATAATAACCAATTTTAGTGATTCTTTTTGTAATTAATTGAGTAAAGAATGATATTTTATGATTCTACGAAAAAACTACACATTTAAAACTACAAAAAATATAAAATTATCTCACTTCACAATTGTGTTTTCCTTCGTAAAGTCCATGTAATCTCTTTTTACAGCGAGTGCATATGAGGTTGGATCGCCTTATCTCATTTTTTTGCTGCACACCATACACTGGCGTAAATTACACCCGGGCAATTTTGCTAAGCTAAATTTTTTATCGGTTGAAGCTGGTTGTATCGGTTCACTGTTTTTATGAGCCATCCATTCTTTTTCGATAGCTTCTATAATTTCAGATATAAGCTGAAGTCTGGTCATTTTTCTCCCTGTAGTATTACATTTATACAAAACATAAGCGTTTAACACCATTAAATTAACACCGTTAAATGCAACTTTTTTCCAATATTTTAGTGTTCTTCGTTCATCCAAAAACACGTACAACGTTTTGTCCAATTCGTGCACTCCTCCCATGTATTTATTGTAATCATGAATCATTGAAGGCTTTTTTTTCTGATTCAAAATTACCTCGCTTTTTCTTTATAGTTTTATTATTGGTGTCTGCATTAGTTGATATCAGGAAAACTCAGCGGGATTTGGATATTTTGTCTTTGAAAGAGCACAATAAAATGATATCAACAGCAAAATATTTTGGATCTCAGACATTAGCTTTTTTAGCATCAATAGGAATCTTTTTTCTGTTGCTTCGTATTGTTCCTGTCAGATTTGTTTTATTTAGTGACAGGGTTTTTGCTAAATGTAACCTGGTGAAGAAGTTGTCAGTAAATAAGTGGTAGTCTTTACTAAGATAGTTTCTCATTGCTAGTAATTTTTTTAAAACTGTAAATCCGAGACCATTCTTTTGGATAGAATTGTTATCATCTGTGCATTTTGCTCCTTTGTAACAAAATAATACCAAACAATAGTTTGTAATAGAATCACACAGCATCCAGTATTTGATTCTCCATGTGTGGTGTTTCTTGTTATGGAGATATTGCTTTATAGATGAATGGCAGTGTGTTTCAACTAGCGATTCATCAATGCACAGTCGTCGATGAGGTATGTAATGTTGACGGAACACGGTCTTTGCGTTCTTTATAAGATAGTCAAATCTGCCGCAAGGATTATAATCTGGATGGCCAAGTTGTGCTAATGTCCTATTATTAACCAAATGAAAAAATTTCAAAACAAGTTTAAAACATCTTCCCGAACCATGGTATGCACCGGTAATCCCTTTTCCAATAAGAAAATATGGTGGCTCTTCTTGTTATCCCATTTCCAGTAAGACAGAAATGAATGCTTTTATTTCATTCACAGTAATTGGTGTCCACTGTTTTGCCCATGAATTTGGTTTCAAATTTCTTGTGTTCAAAAATTGTGCAGCATAACGATTGGTTTCTTTGACAATGTGTTCAAGAAGTAATGAGGTGAAAAATGAATTGAAATAGGCTGTCGGTTTTGCATCAGAAGAAGGAGCGCGTCTAGGTCCAGGAATTTCAAAAAAATTGTCAGATGTTTGTGTAAAAACTTTTGTTGGAGGGATGGTAACAAAAATTTCGTTCGTACAGTTATCTGTGCGTGAAGAAGCAGAAGATGAATCTGAAGATTCATTTTCTATTCGCATTCTTTTATTGCGATGTATAATAATGTCACTTCCATTATCACTATCTCCACTTATCGTCACAAAGGTCACGTCGTCCCTAGTGTCACTGTCATTTGAAACATCCTCTTTAATAGAACTAATATTCGACATGGTGAAAAATATCGATTCACCTTAGGGTTTATTTACTTTAACAGAACTAACAATAAATAAAGTTATCATGACACACGCCAACCGCAATACACTGCACTTAAATAGAACACGTGTTCTCTCAAGGATAGACAAACGCATATTAGAGAACGCAGTATCTAAGCTTTACATTGCAATTTTCGTAATTAACTCTTACAGCGCGATAGCGCTGAATAGCACTCTAACGGTTAAGTATCAACTTGATAAGTGCTTAACCTAAGGTATAATTTGGCCACTAATTTATGTATATTATTGATAAATGAAAGCCTTACTATGTTTCAATTTGATATTTTCTGGGTTATTTGAAGATTCAGTTCGGCTTGAGGTCAATTGATCAATGTCTGATTCTGAGTCTTCAGAATCTGGATCATTTTTTCGTTGATTCTGACGCCTTCGGGAGTTGGACTTGGAGTTCTGAATACAAGAGTTATTATTTATTAGATAATAATAATAAATTAAAGTAATTAAAAAAATAAAAGTTTGTCCTTTCAGTACAGTTTCATAATTTATAGTTAACTAAGTAAACTTAAGTTTTGAATTATGATCTTAATGGAATTGTAAGTGAGAATTTCAAGTATTTTATGATTTAAAATCAATTTCTATAGAGTTTTAAATCAATTAATTAATTGTATATACCATATTGTAATATGGAGAGGCTCTCAGTGCTAATGGTGCTGGGTGGGATTGTTTGGATCCTTGGGGCTGCGCTGCACAACCTTCAGTTGTGGCTCGTTCATGATATGCGAATGCATGGAGCATCGTTTCTGCACCGCCCCGTCGAACAGTATTGCCGATAGCAGTAGCTTCAGACAGTTGGAATGTTGCATAAGGAGAAATATCAGCAGATGTCTCTGAAAGTATACAATTTATTTTTCTTGAATATTATTTTAAGTGGGGCATAAAGATACCACATCGCATCTCAATAAAATCCCATAGGAAAATTGTAAGAGTGAATGAATTCAACAGATGGAACATAATATTGAGCAAGCTAGTATAAAGTATTATTGCATCTTACTATTAGATATACATAATGTATTTTAAGTTTTAACATTCGATAGAAGAATCAATTGTTATGGTTACCGGGTATTTTGTCTTGCATGGCCACTTTATGAATTGTGGCATAGTACCGTTCTCGTTGTTCTCGTTGTGCAAGTGTTTCAGCATTTTGCTCATTATCAATAGTATCTTGTAGTCGTCTTGATCGTTTAGCTGAAAATAAAAGTTGCATTGTAAGTACTAATGTATATCAAAAATACGCCAAAATTCTTATAGAAGTAGTGGAATGTTTCCTGAAAGTCTAAATGAAGATTATTTTTTTTCTTTCATATTCAAATCAATTTGAATTTTTTGTTCATAGTTGGGTATGGTGGTTTTGTCTTGAAACCATCTCAAGTTGCTCATGTAATGTGGTATGAAACAGGATTTGTCATCAAGACAGTTCAATAATCGTTCAGTTGATCATCAATTCCGACATGTTTTCTATATGAGATGATTTTTTTGTTTTCTAAGAAACGTATGGTGTACGTGAGGAAAAACAACAGTTTCCTTGAGACTGCAATAATGCTTATTGGAAAAAGAATTGTGTCCGTGATCCATAATTTAGCATGAATATTATAAATATGATTTTTTTTTATTGATTAATGATATTTCCAACAATGAATAATTGCTGACACAGCTGTAGGACCTGAGATTTTTTAAGTATTGTTATGTATTGGCTTCGTCCTGTATTGTGTGGGAAACAAAAGTAAAAAATAAATATTACTATTAAACAATTGAATACTTACAATTCTGATAACAATTACTCGTGATGTATAAACAAAACATTACAGCAAAGACGACTATCGCACACATAATCAGAAATTTGTAGTCATTGTTCAGTTGGGGGATCATGAAATCGTTGTCGTAGATCTCAGGAGGCAGAGTTTCTGAATATATTAGAGATATATTATTTAGATAACATAGATTTTCATCAAAGACGATTCATATATTATAGATTCTACTATTTTAAGCATAATGATTGACCTGATACTAATTATCATCAATGAATTAATGTGAATGTAGAATTTGTATTTTAAATATTATGATGTAATATTATTTTCAAAACATTGACAATATCACATACCAAGCTGTTTTTGAATAATCCACTACAATAAAGAGATTTAAATATTTATTTTTAATTTGTGTTTTTGCACAATAAGTATATTCATATTTTGTATAAGATAAAATTTATGTTTACCTAGAACAAAACGCTGATTAGAGTATACATTTTCTAAATATAAATGTATGTTTTGATAAACGTTTTTTTATGATGTATAATTTTGAAGAAATGATTTAAAGCAAATAATATATTGGTATTTCTTTGTCACACATATATATACATATCATGTCAATCTAATAATTACAGACATAAAGAAATTAAATCCATATTTTAGAAACTATCAAGTAATTTTAAGCGTAATGAATGAACGGTGAGTACAAAATATTATGTAAAGCTAAAAGTAATGTTGTCTTTGAAATGTCTAAATTTGAGTTTCAGTCACATTTCATCTTCCGACTTATGAATAATTATGTGTTGGTTTTCATTAAGTGCACATCTGGAACTCAGTGAAACTCATAAGAAATCAGTCTTTCTCAATCCTTCATTTAAAAATCCTAGAGGGTTTTCCATTGGAAGAACATTATTTAAGACCCTGCATGGTGCACAAAATTCACTAAGATCAGAACGCTACAGTTGTGACAGAAAATAATTACATTTATGTAAATTTGATAACTATTGGCAAGTAGCATGTAAACGATGGTTTGAAAAATTTCATAATAAAAAGAGAATAAAAAACTTCACTTAGATGTTTTGATAATGGAAATAGAAAACAATTTAAAATTATCAATTCAGGAGTTTGCAGATAAGCATGGAGCTTAATGTAAATAAGATACCATTTTTTTAAATCATTGGTTAAGTGTGGCGATAAGGGGTTTGGGTGCCGCATTACTTGAGCAATGTGAACAAAATGGTTCCTGTGTGTGTATCAAGTGAACTCATAAATGAGTCGTTTTTCGATAAACTTATGATGGGTGATGAAAAATGGACTCTTTGTGTCAACATTGAGAGGGAAAAAAAGTGGTTAAATCAAGATCAAGTGACAATACTGACTCTAAAACTCGAAATGCACGGAAAAGGATGATGCTGAGTACATGGTGCGATTTTAACAGTCCCTTTCATTATGATCTTTCAGAACCTGGAGGAAAAATAATTATCAAACTCTATTGCAAACAACTGGGGAGATTAGAAGTGGGGTTGGAGGAAAAAAGACCGAGTTTGATCCATAGAAAAGGAGTCATTTCGCAAAATAATAAAGCTCGAGCTATACTAGAAATTTTGTTGCTTTGTTATATTCATTATAAAGAGATTTGATCAGTACCAAGTTTTTACAGTTGCTATTAATGCTAAAAAATATGATGTGTTAAAAATAAAATTATGACCTCCATCTATAGTCAAGGTTGAAAATCCAAACTGATGTGTATTGCTTCCTGCCACATTCACTGCTTTAATTTTGATAAAATATGTAGAAGATGGGAGTAAACCGGTAATCAGGTAACGTTTTTGCGGCTTGATGGCATCTGAAACTAAATTTTACGATTTCTAATAGTTAAACGTAAAAAAATAATTCAATCTCACAGAATAATTAAATTAATATAAATAGGACACAATATGACAATCACCAATTAATATGAACTTAAATATAATAACGGATCAAAATATATAAATCTTTATCAATCATGAAATTGAGATCAATAATCTCTGATTTTGAGTGATTTTCAAGCTTATGCACTTAGCCACTTATCCATAGTGGTAACAATAAAAATGTACTACCAATAGTAAAAAACGAACACGATAACTATAACATACTTAGGTTAAAGCCAAATTCATGGAGTTTTTTGAGGTGAATGGTGAATGATAAAATGGGACATCCATTATCAGGCCATGCTTGCAGCTTGACAATTGCTGATGTAGAATTTGAGATAATTAGATTTTCCTTCAGCGGTATTCCGGGAGCTTGACCCTGGGTCCGGACATGAAGAGATACGCTTGCTGGTGAAGTGCCAATTTTGTTCCGACTTGTCATATAAAGATGGTACATGCTTCCGCAGTAAAGATTCTGTAAATAATACGAAAAATAAATGTATGCCTTTTCATTCCTCTAATTAATTAATAATGCATTATTTGTATTGAGACATTCACAGCTAAAATAAATAAAATTTTAAATAGCAGTATGAAAACAGCCAATTCTCATTATTTCTTAACAATTTAAGTGATTTAATTACAATACCTTAAAAAAACTAGGAGAGTCTATTTAAAACAAACCTTTAGTTCAAATGTATTGATGTGGCGTGATAATGAAACATCCTCGGTATTATCATGAGTTTTACGAAAGTACAATGTGAATCCTAGAATCGGAGAGTCTCCATTGTGGCCAGCCTTCCAATCTATTAAGATACTAGAAGAAGTTGCACTCCGAATATACAACGTCGGTGCTGATGGTGGCACTTGGATAATGAGTTTATAGGTTATGTGGTCAACACCAGCCCCGTTTTCTGCCTGTAAAATTAAATTATTTCCATTGCTTAACAATAATATAAAATGGAAAACTATGGATAGTTAGGTAATCTTAGGAAGTAAAGATATAGCATATATTGTTGTGATAAGGAGTTTAGCACGATAAAATAAATTACAGATTTTAAAGAAGTTTAATATGTGTATTGAAATATAGCAAACAGATCTGAAAACGATAATTTAATTTTTTTGCCACTGAACGAATGAATGATTTGCGTAGTATGATTTATAACAGCGATTATCAACCATGGTCCAAATGGCCACAGAAACCTTCAAGAGATGCACAGACCAAAAATTACTTTTTGGGGAGCGCATACCAAACTCTAGGAGAGGCACAGACAATATACATTATGCGACCTAATAGGTACGAAAGTAGATATTAAGAATGAAAAAATTCTGTATGAATGTACGAAAATAGAAATCTCAAGGGAGGCGAAATTAAAAAAAAAACAGCAGAGGCACAGAATATTTTTTAACTCAAAAGGGGGCCACAGCCAGAAAACAGTTGAGAACCGTTGATTTAAAACATCATATAATAATATTACCCACCTTGCAAGTATAGTTATTACTGTCTGAATGTTGAAGACCTGACAATATCAATTCCCCAGTCTCCCGTATTTGAATGTTATGGTTGTTACTACGAATTGAGGTCTCGCCGCGGTACCACTCTCGCCGTGGCTGCCCAACGGCTTGGCAACTCAAAGAGGCAGATCCGCGCCATGGTCGAATCACTTCAATGCCGAATGATATGATCATGGCGGGTACTGAAATATGAAAAGAATTTTGTAGAAATATTATGATTCATATGATACATTTTAAATGTAATGATAAATTGCTATAACTGTATGAGACAGATACCTCTTACAGTTGAAATCATTGTGGCAACTTTTGAGCTTTTGCCTTCTCCGATTCTCGTTGATGCAGTTACCCAGTATTGATATTCAACATTGAGCTGCAGATTTTTGGCTTCAAACATAGTTTTCAGAGATGGAATACTATGTTTACTGTGGTTCACTTCCTGTCTTCCATCAACGATTCTATAGAAAAAAAATATGTATAATTATTACACTATCATTATCTTTTTATTGCAATAGTTTTCCTGTAACATTTTTGCAATTCTTATGATTATTCACTGATGAAACTGCTGTCTAACATGAAAATCAATGGTATAGCTTTTGCTGTCAAGTGTTTAAGTCACATCCAAACATAATTTATGTAGCATTATAATGACTGGATCAGTGATAAGAAGAAAGACATTTTTGAAATACAGAGAGTGCTTTTATGAAACTGAAAGTCCAATGAAATTGATGCGGATAGTAAATCTTTTATTGTTGGCAATGATATAAGATTTTTCCACTCATTAAAGAGTGAATTTTTTAAAAAGCAAAAAAGGTATACGTCATAAAAACCAAGTTGTGGTAGCTAATCAGTTAGAGCAAAAGTGAAGAGAAGCAATTCATATGGTCATATTTAATAAATTAGAAGATTATCTAAGGCTTAATTAATAGAATGTCGCACTCAAATAACAATTTTGACTTTTGTTATAACTAATAAATTCATAATTATTGCTGATAATACATAACTGTTATAACAGCTGAAGTAGAATAAATGTCTGATTTCTTGTATTACTTAAATCAATATTAACCTGTGGGGTCCTATGACCGTACATGTACGATTAGTACTTACCACGTCAAAAGGACTATGACCGTACATGCACGTTCCCGCTTTTTTCTGACAGTGTATCGAGTTTGTGTAAAAACGGGTAACGTGTCCACATCTAATACACTATTTACTACTATACATAGCATATACGGCCGCCCAGTTGATTCTCTTCCTAATATTTAGTAAATGTGTGCCAAATGACACTAAAATATACAAAACAAAAATTAAATATGCAATTTTTAAAAAAAGCTCAGGCCTCTCGCATAATACATCTGTTTTTAATCCAGTACCATACAGGTTAACAACAAACCAACTTGCCTTGTATAAAGATTGTATTTGGTGACAACTCCATTAGGCTCTGCCGGAGGTAGCCATGATACCAACATGGATTGCGGAGTGTTCATTAGAACCTTGATGTCAACAGGTGCTTCGGGTACTGTGAATCGAAACAAAAACTGTGTTATATCATCATATATTATTATTAATTTTTTGGATTTTGAAAAAGTTTGTTGTAAAATGATTACTAATTTTATTTTCATCCATTCATTGCTATACTCTACTTATATATTATTGATTGCCATCTGCAGATAAAGAAGTGGTGAATTATCAGCGAAAATAGACTTCCCATTTAACACTACAATGACGGCAAAATTTACCTGCCTAGAAAGATGGCGACCGGTAAAATGACTGCATGTATTCATATCATTGCAAAATCATTTATTAAATTGAAATAATTTTATGTAACAATGAACTGAACATAGTATAATGCTAATAATGTGATATTTAAGTATAATTTTTACTTATGAGTTTTTATTGACATTACTAAAACCATGAAGTGGTTTTTTACAATCATCACATTCTTTATTGGTTTTATTTTACATTGGCTTATGTAGCATTTCCGTCTTTTTCGGTTCTCCTGAGTGATCGTTAGTAAAGATCGAGAAGTCGAAGGCATAGGTTCCACAGACAATGGTTCAGAACCGGAAAGTTCTGCATCAATTCCTGTGCTTCTACTTAGTTCACTGGCTAAATCCAAAATAAATGTCCTCTATTTTATGTTGATACTTGTCAATTTCTTGTATAAAATGTAAGAATTGATTCCTGCTAAATCTAAAATATTACGGACAGTTGTACAGGCCATCTTCAAAATCCCGCTTTGATACTGTACTTCTTCACCACCTGATCAGCCATATCTACACCACACTTGGTAGGGTTGTAGCAAGTCAGTCTCGGGCTTATTTTTAGCATCATGAGCAGTTTTGAATGAATTTGTTTCAAATATCAAGGCAAATTTATCCTGTTGAAGTCGTGACCTTCTTTCAGATCTTATGTCAAGTCGAATATACTTCATGATATTTTTGAATCTATCACGGGGCATATTTTTTGAAAAAAAGCTTACTCCCCATGTGTTACTCCATAAATTATTTACCGGGATATTTTTGGCACCGTAAGCGCCACAAACATACCAAATAGCAATAAAATCTTCCAGTTGTTCTAAAGTGAGTACCCAATTATTGTGTCCTAGTTGCCTATTGGCTTCATCTTTTGTGCATTTTTGGATGTGTCTCAATATAGATTCGTCGATAAATAGCTTCTGTGCATTCATTACATTGCCTTTGAAATTTCTTCTTGCGTACAATGTAGGCTCTGGTTGCTCAGTTATAATATTGTGTCATGCTCGGTGACCACTTTGGGTTGATTTTGACTGGGATGTCCATTTGGTCTCGTCTGTAGCCGTGATATGATCATGCTCGAGAGTAGTGGTGGCTAGCATGGACCCTTACCACGACCACGATTGCTGCAATCATGAACATGGCGTTCTATTGGAAAGGGCACCTGATCTTCCGGATCGTTTTCTTCATTATTGGAGCTTGAACTGCTACCTGGTAACTCTTAATAGTCACCACTGTCAAGTTATACACTTTCAGATTCACACTCCGATTGATCTTTTGGTAGGTTTTGCAGTAAATGAAGTATTTCAAAATTTTGAAGTCTTGGAGACATTTTTCCACAAATTTATTCATAATATGCTGAATAATGAGTCCGGAATAAACCAATGCACTCCAATGACTGACAAATGAAATTAAAAGTTCAAATGTGTACAAAAGCACAGTCATATCACAATTATAAACATTATGCGGATCATAGCAGTCAAATGACTACCACCATCTTTGTAGGTAAATCATTGTTTTAAACAATAAAAAATGAAACTAATAAAAATTTCTTCACGTATTTTAAAAATTCTATTCAGATTAATAAAAGTCACAAAATATCAGCTCGTTTGGTCGAAACGTTTTAGAATTACAAAACTTTAAAATTCAAATCGCAGTCAAATGACTGATCTCGTCTTTCTGGTGTTAAAGAATAAACTAATCTCAAAATAATAAGAGATTTTAGTAACTACGTTTCTACTAACCATCTTCTTCAGTTGAGCAAGTGATTGGTGAAGACATTACTCCATCACCGGCGTAAGTGTGGGCGAGAGCCTGCATAGAATAGTTTGTGTATTTTCCGAGGCCCGTTAATACTGCAGTCAATGCTGTTGTTTTACGCATTTCCAAATGACCTGTAACAAACATAATTCATATACAGAGCGATTGAGGGGCTCATAATATTTGAAATCATTTTAATCATCTGTACTGGGAAACATGTTTTACTGGATTCATAGCAAATTTCTAATATTTAAAAAAATAGATTTATTATTAACTTGACTCACTTAAAATTCATTTTAATGTAAAATTCTTGAAATACTGATTTGAATTCTATTTAAAATAATCTGAAGTCATTTTTATTAAAAATATTGGAAAAAAATATATTTGCATACACTCATGGAGATTATTTGAATCTCACCATCAATAGCCTAGCCTAATATATGTAAGAATAATTTAAACTTTTGGAGTTGATAATTTAGCTCCACATTTCGTCAATCTTGTTTTCAAGTTCCACAACGGGGTCAACTTGAATTTCTTCATCTACTTCAACGATCTTAGATTTCCTCCAGCAGTTTGGTACTGTAGATTATTTTATCGACCCTCAGGATTAACAAATTATTTCAGAGGATACTTCGAAATATTTTTTTTTATTTTCTTTGCTGATTAGATTTACAAAAATAATTTTTATAAAAGTTATGTTACACAAGATGCACAAAAAATGTTCGCTATGCTGTATATATTACTTTGTCAAAGTGGTGCTTTATAGACAGTTTTCCGGTCCGCCATGATATGTTTGTTATTTTGGAAATTTGGTATTTGACTGTAGTGTGAGAATATAGTTTTTTTTATAGAGAATATAGAATTTGGTATCCGGTCCTGGGTTTCAAAATATATAAAGAAGTTAATAATTTTATTTTAGTAAATTTTTAAATATATTGTATTATTTACCTATGTTTTTCAAGTAGTCAAAATGTACTGGCTCAAAAAATAATTTGTATCCGAGAAGATTGCCATTACAGAACTGAGATGGAGGTGGTTGCCAAGAAACTTGAATAGATTGTGATGATAAGGCAGCACATCGCAAATCTTCTGGTGCTCTACTTGGCACTGAAAATAAAAGAAATTCTCTGGATTGATCTTATTAAAAACTGCGGAAAGTAGACCTCACCATTATTATTCATGTCTCTCTATCCTAAATCAACTGGATCAAATAAATTTGTGATTTCAATCCTCTAGATACTTTTCGTCTATTGTAAAGTAAGGATTGCACCGTTTTCACTTGAATCATTTTATTTTTTATAGGGTATCGTAATATAATTTATTTTCATCTTTAACCTCCTTATCACTTGCTTGGCCTTTTTTGTTCATGTATTGCATTGAATATTAGACTCCTGACCCACATCAGTGAGTATTAGACATCTCTTTGAAATCCTCATTTGAATGGTGAAGGGAACTTATTTTTAAGTATTTGGGAAAATAAGGTGTATCTCATTCTATTCCATGTAGTAAAATAGTAAGTACACATAAAATGTAGTAAGTTCGATAAACGTACTTGCATTAATGAATAATATTTAGTTTTATTAAGAAAAAGGTCATACATACCGTCTTCTAGTGTTTGAATAGCTATGTGATCTGATGGGGGACCTGGCCCCATCTGGTTATAAGCTTGAATTGTAAATGTGTAAGTAGTAAACTTATCCAACAATGAGAGAAGAAGTTCACCTCCATCTTCAGCATCTCCGGTCACTTTTGTATAATTAAACATTGTTGATTTGGGTATTATTTTTCGATATCCTAAAAATTTATTATATTAATTAATTAAATTATTATTTGGTCTCCTAAAAACATATTAAAGTAATTAATATATTAAATACAGATTAAAAGTATTGAAAGACAGTGAAACGGATCCTGACCTAATAGGTTAGGTTAGGTTAGGTCTGTCCGGTGTAAAAAACACCGATTCATGGAAAAAAAGACTGAAGTAATGGAGAAGGTGGCTAGACGAAATGACACCAGGCAACTCTTCAAGATAAGCTGTGAAATCTGTGGCAGATGACGACCGACTCTCTGACTCATTCGTGGCCCCGATGGAGCGATAGAGTCTAATCCAGATGGCGTTAAGAAGATCTGGAAGAATCATTTCTACAAAATCTTGAACTATCCATCCCCATCGGACCCCTTCGATATATATCCACCAAAGCCATGCTTACAAATATCCCTGGAGCAATAGGAATATCCGACAATTCATCAACACACGCCTAGATCAAACGGGCTGTGAGTAGACTAAATAAATAGAAAAATTCCAGGGAATGACGATATACATCCAGAATTCATTAAGTATGGCTTGAGTGCGAACTCTGTAATTTACTGTCAAAGGTGAAAGGAGAAGAACATTTTCCAAAAGACTGGATAAAGAGTGAAGGGATTATCCTTCACAAAAAAGGCGACCTCCTCTGGTGCGATAACTACTGTGGCATCACGTTGCTCAGTGTTCCAGGAAAGATCTTGGCGCACATCACCTCATAAAAGATAAGTGAGCCAATAATGCATGTCCTCAGGGAAAACTAGGTCCCTCTGGATGATACTAAGCACATACAGTATTCTTCCCAAGATCGTCGCCATCATTAAATCTCTGCACGAAGGTAGCGAATGCTGTGTCAGAATTGGTGACACAGTTATAGAATCTGCACCAAAATGTCAGCACCAAAGTCAGACAAGGATGTGTTCTTGCTCCGTTCTTATTTATGGTACTCTTTGATTTTATTTTACTGAAATCAATACCACCAGACCAAGTTATACCTGTCACTCCTACGGCAAAATTATGCAAACTCAAATATGCAGATGCCACTGTCATATAAGAAAGCTCTGTCGGGGCTTTTCAGGAAATAATCAAATGGCTACACACAAATCATCTCGTATTGGCTTTAAAATCAATGCGAAAACGACGAATATCATGTGCAACTATACCTGTCAAGATTCTGATTATCTCCTCACTGGCGATGGAGAGAGCATCAAGAATGTCGACAGTTTTGAATCCTATGGAGTACATATTACAGGAGCTGGCACTTTATAAAGTTAACTGCGTATCCGAATAATAATAGTTTGAGCAACCTTCAATTCCAAGCTAAATGTCTGGGACTCTAAGTTGTACGACCTAAAAACCAAATGCTGCCTGTTCACTGCATTCTAAGTTTTATTCTAAGCTTTGAGAACGGTTGCTTGTGGCGGATTCTGAGAAGCGGACCATGTAGCCACTAATCAATGACAAAGTGAAGCTGCGATGCTGGACCTGCCACTGCCTGTGCTCGGACACATGCAGTGGAGTCTTTACATGACATGCTTAGTCTTTTAGCCGACTGGCTCTCGGCGTCCTGAAAGGCCACTAAATACAATCAATAGAATGTATTCAGTGTAGTTACGGGATGCAAGTATAATCTGGGAGAGTGTAAGAATACTGGTGGGCGATAGGAATTCTTAGATGCGGCATGTAGTGTCCATATGCTCCACTTAGGGAGCGGATATGGAAGATGAAAAAATATGAATCATATATATATATTGGGTTGATGCAAAAGTTATGACCGTTTTTTATGATCCTAGGTAAAA
>JAGVSQ010002440.1:11192-24673 GCA_022683975.1 Rhyacophila evoluta | reverse complement strand
CGGGTCGCTAACAGTGATCTCACATACGGAAGTTTACCAGTTTTAAATAATTCAGGATTGAATAAGTGTATGTAACACATTTTTAATTTCGTTTTGTAATATAAGCATTAACTTTCATAACCTACAGTCTTCTTCGAGTGCAAATCGAGCATGTTAATATTAAACAATAATAGTAATTGAAGCATCCATATCATGAATGGTTAATTTTTCAAATTTCATTTTATGTCGGTAGATGGCCGGATTTTGTTTTTTTGCCGATCTTATAGTTTATATCAAATACACGCAGGATTCCCTAAAATTAGTAATGTTCCGTTTTAAGGAAAAAAATAATGGTCACACACAAATGATTGTTCATGCAAACTTCAACGTGTGTTGTTTTGAATATTATACGATCTCTCTATCTAAGATTCATTAAAAGCTGCAGCTCTCTAAGATACATTACAACAATTTGAACAGCGCGTTGGTTGTTTCGCCTTTTGTAATTGCATGGCGTCAATTGTTTTAATCAAACCATTAGACTGTTTTATCGCACATCTCAGCATACATACAGCTTTTGATATGCGTTGATGTTATATAATCCGTAGAATTCACGTTGAATAGTATCAGTAGTAACATAGATATTATTAATAATATGTATAGAACTATAAAAAGGAAAAATGTCTGCACTCTCATCTTTTTTTGATAGTTAAATGACAATAGGTACCAAGAAAAGTCTTGTGATGATTCCTTGTTATTTTTTTCGCAACTCTTCAGTTCATGTCAGGATTTCAAAACGATAATCCTTGTATACACTGTAGCTATACTATCAACTGTGGAAAAGGAAAACGACGTTATCCTCAGTTTTTTTCGATATTCACAGTGTATACAACTTAATACACGTTCTATCAAAATGATCTAAGATGAAAATGTAGAATTAGTATCTAAATTTTGCTTTTAAATTTAAAGACAGGATGGCCTGTAAAATTTGTAACCAAGCAAAAGACTTCCATCACATCAATTCTTAGGTTTTAAAAGATAACTTTAATAACAATTAAATTAATATCAGAGTGAGTAAATAAAACACCTGTTTTAGTCTTAATACATTTTAAGGCTGTGGTATTTTCCAAAATCATTATTTTGTACATTTTATGCAAAAAATTCTGTGTTGATTGTCTTTTTGTAGTCGATAAAAAATTAATACCACACATGGTAGGAAAAGCACGCGCGCTTTGATGATTGATGTTGGTGGTTCGAGTGCCAAAGTTGAAGATTTTTTAAATCGATAATGCAAGATAGGATTGGATTTGTGAAAAAATTCAAAGATAAGTATTGCAAAAATCTATCTACCCTTTTTCGGGAATGGATATTATTACACTGTGAAGATCATTATGCTCCAATTTTATAGACGAGTTCGTGAAATATAAAAACAAATACATCAACTTTAATTAAAATATGATTATAACATTTCATTCCTCCGAGTAACATACTAAAATGAGATTTTAACTGAATGTGTTTTCCGTTAACATTTATTTACCGTTAAGTGTATTTCTTTCTAACTGTCTGGCCTTTTCTATGCAGTCATTCTACGTCTTCCTCAATCTGTTTCTGACTTACATATTCTGAGATACCCACACGGACAACATCTTTGACATTCTATAACCTGGCATTTTCTCAACATAACCCACCTGGTTATATCTATAATACATTATAAAACAAGAAATATATGTGTTTATCACAAGAACTACTCTCAAATGGGGAAGATTTCCAACGTGGAATTTTTACATGTTATTCTAAATACTATGTGTAGATTAACTATTTTAGTTACGACATTTATATTCACATCCATTATTTCAACGTCCATATTTTAATAAAATATCAAAAATATTGTGTACATCTAAGTATTTAAATCAATTTGTTATAACGGTATGAATAATATTAATGTGAAAAATGAATGAGTTTAAATTTATCATAAACAAAGCTTATCATAGTTAAAGCTTGTTATTATAATAATTTCTTTGTAATAAAAGGATTTTTAGTTATTTAGTTTGCTTTGAACTTTACGTGTTTGACGTAAATATTGACACTATGATTATTTTATAAAAATCATAAATAAAATACAATTTCCCGTTTAAAATGTGCCATTTCATTTTGTAATAACGTGTGCCAGCCAGACAGCTCTTCTGCAATAGTTGAAATTTAAAATCCACACCGCTAACAACAATTTACGAACGCGAGTCATCTGCTTATTAAGTATTTTGGTCACATCGTCGTATCCAAGATTCTCATGCTGCATCGGAATGAGAGGAGTAATTCTTCGCAAAATGAAATCTTAAAGAAGCCAGAAATGATATTACATTCATCATTTGTTTACCTGACCAACCTTACTAAAAATTCTCTCTTCAAAGATCCTAATTTAAAGAGTAATGTGCCCACAATAGATAACCTCAATGACGTAGTTTTTTTCTTATTTGATACTTAAGTAATATTTACAAGATTTACAAAAAATTACATAATGTGCATATGTACAAATGAAATAAAAATCATTAATTGTGCTTAAAAATATAATATTTAAATCTCTAAGAATATATATTTTAACAGATTTTGTCAGACATTCATCGATCTTTGAGTAAATATCATACCTACGTCCAAATACATATTATATTATATAAAATAACGTAAAAATTTATGCAACTTAGGAATTAGAACTCAAAACGATGTATAATTCTTATTAAAACTTATCAAATACAGATTTAGATAACACATGCAATATGGTTTGTGTTGGAATTTGATATTTATATGGGTTTTATCTCTTTTTGGAGGCATCGGCTTGGTTTTTCCGCGAGTTATGATTACGTTTTGCAAAGTTTTACAGGTGTTGATTCGTAATGTCTGGTGGTGACTCATACATACTTAAATTGCATATTATCAACATTTATATGGTGTTAACGAAGTAAAATGTACTGCGCTTAGGCCTTATAGAAAAACAAGTTGAAAAATTGATAATTTAAATGAAGATAAATTTTTTAAATTTATCAATCTGATGCTTAAAAAGTTTCCTAGAACCAATTGACAGCGACGACCCAGAAAAATGTGTGGTATTTTGTCTCGTAACTTTTTAATACGCTGTTTCTTCTGCCTCAAGCCAAAGACAAAAAAGGAAACGGAAGAAGTAAACAAAACGAGATAACTTTTGTCTATGATTAAAACGAAAATAAAATCTTGTTTTGAGACGTACACTCACAAAACTTGTCTTGTATTTTTAAAGAAATTAAAGTTTCTCAAGCAAGTCGATTAGTCAAGGAAAGACGGGATCGCACACGCCAGAAACTGCATGAATTTTAAAAACTGCACACTAGAAAATATTTGCATTTGCATTCTTTGTATACTATATCATATTATTATTCCGTATGATATGCTGTATTTATTTTACTTATCATCAAGATATCAAAATGGTGATGAGGTAGTGGGAAAAGATGACACAACACTTTTAAATTAAAACTTTGAAACAAGTTCTTAGTTCAATATATTAATAAAATAAGTACAAGTAATACAGTAACAAGTTAACTCTACGAATGCAGATTGTGTAACAGACAAATAATAGAGTGGGTAAGGCATATTTATATGAAAATTCAGTTTCAAAATATCATGGGAATTCTCATTGTACAGAACTAAAATGTTAATATGTGGTAAATTTATAATTACTTTCGCTTTGAACGTCTTCTCCCGAAAGCGCTATGTTTAGAGGAGGAGGTTGAGATAATCTCGACCCAAACACTCGTTCCAGCTGAAGATGAAGTAGTAGTTTATAATTTAGTATAAATCGTTATTATAAAAAAACATTTACCCACAGTGGGAAGTAAGGGATTAAGCCTGGGAAATGCGTAACAGTTTGTCACACATGCCATCATTTTAATTTTCATTTTCATTCAGTTACTGGACTTAAAGTTACAACCTTCGTTGTCGAAGACACCTTGGAAGTAAAATAACATTTAATCTAACAGTTATTTTATTCATTTAATAATGTATATTTTAATCATTTTTAATTAAATCTGCTGATATTTTTAACGAATTGTTTTACTCTAGCTAGGTTTTTATGCAGAAGGTTTTTCTTCAGAGAATAATTATTCTAATACTTCTGAAAATATAAATCATTATGCTATCTATGTTGTTTTTATATTACGTATAACTTTGACCATATTAATAACCACTGACGTTCGTATGCATTTACGAATTATTTTATACCTTTAGATACCGACTTCAAGAATCAATATTTTATATCATCTCACCATTGGACGCTTTGCACTTGTACCACTCATGCATGTATACGAAAGTACTATAGTCAATATCTTTCTCTTAGCATCTCCTGACAAAAGGTTCCATGAGAATTTAAGAGTTATTGACATCCTTCAGTGAGGTCCTGCAATTTTATTTACAGCGACTCACTGACGAGATGAGCGATGTCACACAATACGAGGCAAGAAGTTTATTTTCTATTGGGAATTGTGAATAGAAGAATGAATACAAGTAATGAGCCATTAACAAAAGAAAGGTTTTGTTAGAAGGTAGTGAAGGTTTTGATTCACCAACATTATGACATGTTTAATTTGAACTTAAAAATGAATCTGCAATCTTAACAACACTTTTAATCAATGGGAAATTTCGTCAACACGAGAATTTTCCAGTTGTTACAACTTCATAAGCTTTTACTTGGTGAAAGTTTGTGTTATTTTTTAAAACATCTTTAAATGATATAGTATTATTAAAATAAATTAAAGAACATCATTGATATAAAAATATATTGTGAATAATAAGCAACCATATATTAATTAGTCTACAATTCTCTACAATAATACTTTCTTACTAGAAAAACCTTTTATTTAAAACCTTAACTAGTTTCTTTGACATTTATGTTTTTTTGCGTTAAGCTATTCTTTTTATTACAAAGTCTTTTTAATCATATAAAGCTTATGAATTAAGCAAATATGATCTGAACGCAGAGTATGTGAATCTGCCCAAATTGACGACTTAGTTTTTACGAAGATTGACTGTCAGCTAATCGCTCAAATATAAAAATATAAAATATCAAATAAATCTAGTCCTTATAAATATCTTTAAAAGATCTTTGTGGTTTTTGGTGTGCTTACTAATTGACTATTACTTCGTATATGATACGTCAGTGTATCTTTCATCCTAAAATACAAATTTCACTGGAAATTCTAATTACAAATGACAAAATATGAAATATTAAAATGCAATTTTAAATTAAACAAGCGTGCAGAATCCCACAGTGCAAGTTTTTTTTTAATATTTCACAGATAGGGGGCGGATTTTTAAAGTGACCTAATATAACACGGTGAACTTACGAAGCCTGAAAAACTTATAACGTAATAATATAATAACTCTTATGAGTAATATGTAATATGTATAAAATTGTTTTAAAAGTGTGTATATGTTCATATTTCAGATAAAGCCCGTCTAGATGAAACAATCGGTAATGTCTTAAAATTCTATACTTCAAAACGTACTTCGGAGACGGAGAACGTCACAATAGATAGATAGCTGATAAATCATCATTATTTAAAACAAAACCTTTCAAAAAGCGTCTCTTCTGATAGTTAATTAACAATTTCTTATGAAGACAAAACATTGGCGATACTCTATGAAGTATTTTTTATTTGGAACGCTTAAGCAAAATACATTTTCAAAAAGTTGAATGTTAAATATTTAGTCGGTTTGTGTTTATATGCCGTAGAATGTGAACTGGATTATGAATTGTATTCGAATTAAAATTTATTGAATACAGATAAAAATTTTAAATTTACTCAAAACAAAAATACGAATAATGCAATCTTCTTAAAACAAAGTTTTTAATTTTGTAACAATGACAACGACAAAAAAAATATTAACAGTTGTGATGTTCTGTCGATCTCTGACCAAAGGATATCTTTTTCATTTCAAGTTGTCTTTGTCGATTCGGTGGTCGAGTAGGTAAAAGCGTAGATATATGAATCACTCGACAACAGAAACATATTTAAGTCATGTAATTGCTTAAAAATCAACACGTTCTTAATGTATATATTTAAATACACATGGATTACTTCATGATAATCTACAATTGTGATGTCAGTGCCTCCAACACGGAATAAGCTGTGACTCTTTTATTGCTCATTTAACTCTCAATTTAAGTATATAACATTTATTATAATTCATAAAAAATTTGTAAGTTTGAAGGATTTTTTTTACAATGCGAAATACAAAACACAAGTTCAAACAAATTACATTTCTGGATCTCCATTACGTGCGTCAAATTTTGATCACCATTCCATTTCTGTAAAAACGTTTGTTGACACTCGGAGCATCTGTAAAGTTATTTGTATCTCCATTTCTGAACATTGGACACTAAATTACTAACATTGGCGCACCGCATATATTTTATTTAATATTTTAAAATACATATTTGTAATTTTGTCTCTCCGGTTAGCGTAGTTGGTAGTGTGCACGCCTCTACCGATCCGGGGAATGTGGGTTCGATTCCTCATCTGATCGGATTCTAAAAATCTGAAAATCCAGGACTGGATGCCAATTGGGTTGAGCAATTGTTTGACAAACGATTCTCGCGAAGAAAAAAATAATCTGTCAAGACGTCTTCACATTGCGGAGATCTATATACTCTACTTTCGGAGTGAATTTTTCACACTGTGTGGATCCATATGCTCCACTTTGGGAGCGAAAAAGCTTTTAAAAAAAATAAATTAAATAATGTTTAAATCAAATTTTATTTGTAAAATTTCGTATGTTTGTGATTTTTTTTGATAAATCACGTAGAATTGATAACTATTGACATGAGTCTATTTATCTAAGTGTACTAAATCTGTCATTGATAGCTTCATACTCATATGATTAGTTCTTATTGGTCAACATTAAACAATAATTAAATTACACACAAATCAAATACTTAGATTTCGGTATGGGTCGTATATAATATGTATATATTAGGCATACCGGAAAAGATTGTCGTTTTTTAAATGAAAGATTTGAATGCTTTTATATTTTTGTATATGTATTATTTTAATGCCGCGCTTACAGAAATTTAAAGTTTTTAAGGCAAAATACTCATACAGTCTCTTTAATAAAGCATTAATTTTGAATACATTCTCCTCACTAGTTTAAAACCGATCCATCGTGAACTGAGATGTTGAATTTGAATTTTGCTAATCAGAATTCACTCTAGGTAATGTTAGTCGCATTAATAACATAAAACATAACTTCAAATGGAGGGATTCGAAACGCTGCTAATGCCTGAAAAGGGTCAACGACAAAAAAAAACGACATCCATTTCCGGTACCTCAATTCATTGGGTATATCATTTTAAAAAATTGTGAAATCTTACGGCAAGCGAGAAAGTCTCTTCTCAACAAAGGTAGATATTAATTAACAGGGTATAAATAGTTAAAATAGAACTAATATTAGAGAATAAATTGTTTTATATTTTTAGTTATTAATCTTTTGTGTCATATGGTTTGCAAGATTTTTTGTAAGGGAAAATAGTACTTGTACTAAGTTAAAAATATATTTATTGATAAAAAAATTCAGTTTGTCATTTCTGTTATTTATTATACTTATTTGTAACCTTTAGTGTAAGATATTTGGAGTATGTCTTTATGTCATCATTCAATAATATAATCTGTAAATTAAATTCTCTGACCCTGCCTTTGAAGTTCGCCTTTTGCCGTAACCACTTTTGCATATCCTTCCGGTTTATGCGGTCGCCATATGCAGAAACATCGCGGTCCTCGTATCTCGTTTATCGAGATGAATGCTCGTAAAAAGTGAGGTTATAAAATTATATGCGGGATGGGTCATTATGTGGGACCCGGGACCATGGCTATTATTTTTCGCGGGAATTTCCCTCCGTCGTAAAGTTTCAGTTTTGGCCGTTTGAAAAGTCTGCGGAATTCGAAAGCTCGAGTACTTTTCTTTTTACTTCCCGCCTTTTTATTATATTCCTGACTGGATGTATTCACAATACTTGAGCTACACAAAAGCAATTTTAATAACTTAAACTGGTACAAATATCATCACTGTATTTTTTAGGGTCTACCAATCTATATTCTTATAATAATTAGTTTTTGAATCTGCAATTTTAACCCTCGAAATTTTGCTGGTTGGAACAAGAGGCAAGGAGGACTCACGTTTTCCAAAGACATTCGCAGTACGTATCCTGGTGTCATAGTAATCGAATAGCTATAAACACAACTTAGATCTGCCTGATTTTGAGCTAAAGTAAAAACATAAAATAGACACAATGTTGAAGTGAAGACTAAAACTGGTGCTTTATTTACCTAATCTGTTTAATCACAGTAAATTTATTTAAGGAAAAACAGTAAAAAAGATGTGGTGAAAGCCCTCTTTCATAGTTGCAAATTTCACAAGCCCTACATTTTTCAAAGTTAAAAGCTAAATATATATATATGAATTCAGAATTTACAGTTTACATCCTTTTCATAGAACGTGTGTTGAGTTTAATACATTATGTAATAACTGGTACATGGTTTGTTTAGTGAAATTATGAGGAACGCTGGCATGATTTGAAGATTTAAAACAACTCGTGGATGACAAATAATCTTGGAAGCGCTATGTAGTAGCCTTATAATCCTTATATCAAGAGGTTATAGAGTAAGAAAGTGTAAAGAAAGTCACTCAACTGTATTGAATTGTAGTATAATATTTCTCACATCGTCTGCCTTTATTCATTCTCGTAAGAACGAAGGATGCAGATTAATTTTGACTTGAAACTTAAACGTATGTTTTATGAAATATAAATTATAATATACTGCTATCATTGCGTGTTAAATTCAGTGAAATTCGTGAAAACATCAACTCAACATTGAATTTTGAACATCGCTAAAATATCATATATCGTAGTGACCAAACTAGAAATGATTCCCGACCAGTCGAGACCACAGCGAGGTTTACCGGCACTTTAGCCTTATAAATAAATACACGGATTTCAGTAAACAGATAACACATCGACAATATCATTATATAAATGTATAACTGTGTTTACTAAATGGTATTCTGTCTGTGGAGTTTATAGTGGTTATATAATATTCTAGCGATGATTTGATGAAAATATATTATTTCTTATCGTATCCGATTTTAAACTGGAGGATATTGATCATGTAGATTGTAGGCTCCTAGTATTTTTGGTCTACCGCCTTTTCTTAAAAAAATACTTCGAATTACTCACCATCCTTAAGCCTTTCCTACACTGAAAGCAATTCGCTTACAACGACAGCAGGTGACTAATCACAGCAAGGCAGCAACCACGGCTGTCACTTGATCACCTACTGTCATCGTAAACGAATCGCTTTCTATGTAATGAAGGCTTTATCGTCACTTTTAGCTCGCTTAACGTAGCTTACTTTACAAAATTTACAAGTCTCTCATTTTTTAAGCCACTTAATGTAATTAATCATTTCTTCTACGACGTGCCACCTAATCTTAAAATGCGCCTTAAATACTTCTCAACCCACTATTGCCTCTTTAGAAGGCTTCAACGCTCACAGAGAGTGATGCCGCCCATTTTGGAAACCTTGTAGATCAACACAGAAGTAAGAATTATTTTATCGAATTTCATATTGATTGGTTGTCATTTATTACATATCAAGTCCTACATCTTTGAATTTTAAATATTCTTGATGTAATGAAGATTGTTTGCTTACTAACCGGTTATCAAGGTGCAGATTTACCTAACCTAACCTAAGTCTAAACGCCCATGGCAAAAACTAGAGTTTCATTAGAATTATTTACAATTCTTTTTAATATTTTTTTAAAATGTTTTTTATTAAAATCAAAATATTATTAGATCATATTATAAAGATTTCATAGCCATTAATCATAAAACGTTACAATATGTTAGCTAAGTATTAGTAGAGTTTTAAAATATAAGTCTTGGACACTAAAGTAAAATATGAACGTTAATGTTAGCGTGTACTATTTACGATGAAAATATTGATACGAGATACCTACATAAATACAGTGATTGCCAACTTACAGCACACGGAATACGTTAAAAAATTCTATTTCGAAACGGAAACATCGCATTTGAGTTGAAAAAAATTCACATCCGACTAAATATTATCGCAATAAGCGTTCACAAACATCACGTCGGCGATATTGAAAAGTTTTGGCGTGCCTCCGGCGATGTTTGGCGGCGTCACTGGAAGGATGCACATCGCCCGGTTATTAAATTGATATTAAAATATTCAGTTCCTGCAAATTTCACATTCTGAGGATTCGGACGAACGCACTTTATGCATACGGTCGTCAGGGAATAGAAACCTTTTCATAATTTACCCAACTGAATTTCTTTTGAAAAACAGTTAGGCCAGGATAAAACTCTGGTGGATTCGGTGGTATGACTCTACTTATAACGAGGTGATAAGATAACGAACCATTCACCTACTAATCGTAGACAAATTTAAGCTACTGTGGGATGTGTAGAATGGAGGTTGACTTGGTCCAAATAAACACTCTCGCTTAATCTTTAAGTTACGGTATATTATTATTGAAATATTTACAGGTTATTACAAGGTATTAAGATTACAAAGTTTAAGTTTCGCGGAAACAGACACGTATAACGAGGTTAAGAAAGATCGATAAAAATAGCGCAAAGGAGCGACGAACGGCTGGAGCTCTGTACTGGTGAAGTGTTGAAGAACTGAAAAGAAAGAGAAAGAGCTCGGCCGTGCGTCGCTTCTTAAGTGTTATCGTAATGTTGGTGATACTGCGCCTCGGTGCTGTATTTGTTATTATTTTAATGTTGTGGCACATTACAACGCTGGATCTGGCTTGGCCACATATTAAAGATGCCTCAAGAGAGTCTAAACCTGGCCTGCATATTTTTCCAGCCAACCCATTTCGTAGATAAAGCTTTAGTAATAACGTGTGTCATTTAAGGCATTAATAATTGACGCATTACTAACATTGTATGATTATTTGCACATACAATGAATTTTATTTAAATATTTTACAGCAAGAAAACACATTATCAATGTTAAATATAGTTTTATTAATATATGGCTTAATTTTTTAGTTTTTTTTTATGTTACAAACATTATAAATTATTAATTCAAAGCATTTACAACATAGTAATAAATGTCACTATTTTCTTATATACAAACAATACTAGAAGAAAATCAATGAAATATCCCAAGTTATAAAATTTATTCATAAACACGTTTAAAATGTAGAGAGAGAAGAAGACAATGAGAGCTTTCCAAATGAGTAATACATATACTACTTTATAAACTTATAAAACGACATCAGCCTATACTCACTTTCTCTCAGGTAAAAGATATCAATAATCAAAGCAATTTTTTAAGACATGCTCTCCTCATTGGCATACTAATAGCAGCTTAGGTCTTTACTTTGGAATAAAAAAACATTGGAAATGGTAAAGCTTATCAAAATTGTTTTTGCAATTGTAAAATTAAAATTTTCTCAGTTTCTAAAATGAAATTTACAACCATTTTACGCAGGTACAGACATGTACCATTTGTTGTGAACGCATGCATCATATTAATATCAATAACGTCATGCAACTTTAATAATAATATATTATATCTTCACTCGCTTTCTATTACTTGGATATAGAAGTCTGTCAAAAATATACGTATATATATGATAACTTTTCATAAATAAATACAATATCACAGATTTCGTAAAAATGTGATGACTTTAAGCAGGCCATCTAAAAACAATGCAAATTTGCAAATCGTTCGACGATCTCTTTTTATATTTGATAAAATTTAGCATAACAACATTTGTCATAATATTTATTAAAATTAAATATTATTACTATTTACATTGTACAATAATGGTTCAATAGATGTTTACCAAATTTTAAGCCAATATATCGACTGTGTATCGAAAGTAAAAGGAAGTAAGTAACCTTCTCTTTTAAGAAAATAGTTTTTTTTTGATAATTACAATATATACAATTTAATACAAGACCTATTAAAAGAATAATTGCTGTAAATGCCTAATTAGTATGTAAATTTAGCTTTTAGGTATGAAAAAAGAGTGACTTGTCAAATTTCCGACCAGGAAAAAGGACTTCTATACATCAATTGTATTGGTTTTGTTGTACATATTGTATAAATATCAAGTTAGTCAAATAAAATCACAATTCTCATCTTCGTGCACTTTAATGTCGTCTATTTAATATTTTTACTTTGGCTCAAAATTATTAATCCTTAAAAAAAATTCAAAATTACAAAACCGTTTTTTTGCCTCCTGTAAAATTTATTTTGTGAGGGTTGTTCTTTTTCCTTTCTACGGTCGATATGTATAGGTGTCCCAGAAAGAACTGATGCTTTTAATTCTCCTTATTTTTTTTCCACAAAAGAGAATTGTTACAATTGCTAGGCCTTGTTCGATTGTGTACGTTTCCATTATTCAACCTCAATACTAATGTAATCAAATAAAAATGTCTTTTCTAGTTATGCTACCGACTGGTATTTAATATTAACTCAGTTTAGATCACCCTATATAACTTCGTGATAAATGTAACCTTCGTTTGGGTGTTTATGTTTTACAGGAAATAGGTCAAAAGGTTAAATGGAAAAAAATGGAACAGATTAAACGTCGAATCAACGTGAGGCCCGTCGATTAATGAACCAAATTTTAAGCTACGTTATATAATTTTTAATGAAAATAAAAACTAATCACTTAAAATATAACCTTCGTAATTGATCACTGCCTAGGGTAGTAACATAGTTAAAGTAACTTAATATTAAATTCAAATTTTAAAATTCGACCGTGTATTTTTTGTGATTGTATATAATTATCAATTTAATATAATATATCAAAATTTGATTAGCATACAAAATATCCACAAAAAATATTATTTGTAACGAAAAAAATACATCAAGCTTTTTTTAATGATACTTTTTTTCAGATCATTAAATGTGAGAAAATTTGTATATAAACGAGCCTTTACATATCTTTCCTCACTTGGATAAAAATGACAACACAACAGTGTAGAAATCTAGTCACATTATATAAATGAATTTATTGTTTTGTCATCTAATAGTAAATAACTTATATAATATTGGAGTGGAAATTTTTACTGATATATTTTTTAGATTTACATGCGGCCTTTTTTAGGCTACGTTTTTAAATAGATGAACAATTTATTTATTTTTTTATTATTTGTAAAAATTTTAAAATCTTATTATTACAATATTTAAATTTATTGCATTACAAATGCATTTTTTTATTTGTATTAATATGGGCAGCAGAACTATAAAATTTTATTCATGTTTTATTTTTAAGTGTTGGAGATGCATTGGTAGTCAAATTAGTACGCGTATATATCAGAAAAGACATTTTGTACGTTGAAGAGCTGTTTACTTTATATTTGACACGAGTATGATGTTTAATATGGAAAAAAGTCGTGGTTAAAAAATTTCAGAATAACACATTTTTTAACACAC
>JAGVSQ010002440.1:0-11182 GCA_022683975.1 Rhyacophila evoluta | reverse complement strand
AATTATTCATAATTTATATTTAAAAGTATTTTAAATTATTGATTTAATATTTAAACAATCTATTGTATGATTATATATTATAACTATTGATATTACTTGTATCAATAATGTTTATATTTTCATATAAAAAAATATTAAATACATTTCCCTATTTGATTATATATGATATGTAATAAATGCGAGCTTTTATGTGAAGCTTTCCATAATAAATTGACGAAAGTGTATTGCAGAGCATTTATATAGCCTGAAGGGGGGTGAGTAGCGAGATAAACAGCCGCTGACTTGTGTGAGCACCTTTAAAGGGTGTAAAGAAGTGTGCTTGAAGCTACCGTACTCAATGACGAGTTCATTAGTTGGTAAAAAACACAAAAAAAACTCGCATTTAAAAATAAATTTACTGCAAATGTTACGTTTTGCATTTCCAAATTTTAAATTGAACAATGGAAACAAATTATGTTTGTATAATTTAAAAGTGTAACTTATTGTTGTCGGCACACGATAACTAAATAAAAAAATCATAGCAATTTTAAGAGTTTTATTTCTCTCTGTGAATTTATTACAGCATTTGTATTTTTTTACCATGTCCTCTTCGAAAGTGAAGCATCTGGATCTATACATCTATACAGTCTGAAAGTATGGTATATGGAACTCTATAATGTAAAGACATATCTTGATAAATTATTTTTCACAACAGTTGGTTGTCAGACAGTTGCCCAACCGAATGGATACCTTTAACTGCATTTTCGGTCTGTCAAAAATAAAGTTGAAGCACACCAATCTATCCGCCAGATGTAGACAAATATTGCCCTACACCGGTAAAACAATGTCTTACATATGATTCTCTATGTAAATACCGTGATTTTACTTAGTATGTAGTATATATTCCATATCTAAAAATTCTGTGAAATGTTCGAGAATGTGTACGGAGCGGGAAGGGTTCAAGACAATACAAGTTGGTCCAACCAGCTGTTGTGACCAACGGGCCATCCAACTTGGTTACCGCAAGGGTGAATTTCTTTGCTTTTAATTTTTTTTCGGCATCGTACGGCGAGCGTGATAATCTCTTCACATAATTCCTTGACCAATTAAATTTCTAAATTTTATTATATTTATTTTTAACATTAGCACACTTGTAACCAAGTCTTGGGTAGTTAATATTTACCCTTGCACATTCTCGTCTTATAAAGTAGATGGTTTCTCGATATCAGAGTTCAACAGATATATTCGCTTGCCAAACGTTTGGTATGGCTGAATACGTAGGCACATATAACTCACCACGGTGGAAAATAAAATATATGAAAAATCAAATGAAGATGTTGCCCATGTCATTTTGTGATACAAGTGCAAACGTGAAGTAAAAGCATCACTTCTGTAAAAGCGATTCAGTTATGATACATTTTATCTCGGTTTCCTTTGAAACTAGCTGCAGATTTTTCTACTATGAGCACTGCATATTATATTTTGTTGTTATTGACACACCGCCTTGACAAACTGAGAGAAATAACTAGCATGATATTTGCAAAGAAGTTTTTGAATTGAGAGGAGCAGACAACTGAGCCACAGTAAGTATAGAAAACCTTCTATAAGTCAAAGGTTGTATGTTTTATAAGAAAGTGCTAAAAACCAAAATACATGGTAACTAATTTTACTTACAAATATTACACTAATCATACTAACGATATGCACGTTCGAAATGCTCCACATCTCACTCTGTTATTACACACGGTTTTAACTAGACGTATCCCGGAGTATCTAATATCAAATCAGCGATTTACGATCTGGCAAAAATACCTCGGGATAGTGTTATAATTAACAATAATACACACAACACCAGACTAGAGTTACCTTGGGAGTTTTAAAAACGAATTTTGAAACAATAAACAAATATTAAATAATCTATAAACTAGGTTAGTTTGGTCACTGATTCCAACAAAACTTATATTTATTTCAGTATATTTTGATTGATAGTTTTTTAAAATTATGGATTTTTCAGAAAATCTTGAAGATTTTTTTACTTACCATGTTTTTCCAGGGTGAATGTTACCTTCTATTTTGCATTATGCATTACGAATTCACAAATATGTTTCAAAGCTGTGCGGTTGGTAAAACACTTAAAACTGAATATCAAAAAGAATCTACTTTCATAAAAATGTAAACAAAAATGTTTCAGCTAACGTAAAATCAGATATTTATTTATATGTACTGTTATATTCAATGCATGACAAATCAGAGAGTAAAAAATAAATAAATTTTAATTCTAACCCTCACCATATGATTTTTTTTTTCAAACCGAAGTGGCATGAGTATAAAGCTGATTGATAGACTATTTGAGATAAAAAGTCTTCCAAAAGAAGACCAATAGGAATGGAACATTTAAAATAATATTTTACAAGCAGAGGGCTTATTTACCATACGGTCTCATTAAGTAAAAACACATTGTCTGGAAAATTTTCTCCTTATGTTTTTATTTAGTAGGACACTAATAGACTAATGATGGAATAATTGGTTAATTCATTTCTGGATTGTTTTCCACTAGCTCAATATCTTCTAAGCCACTGTTTTAGTTTAGATGTATATATTGCAAAACAGCCAGTCATTCTTGTCCATCCAAAGATTTTTTACAGCAAACAAAATTTTTCAAATCGTATATTTAATGTGACCTTATAATAATAATATATTTGCTGCTAATTTTTCAATATTTTTATTTTTTAAGTATTAATTTAAGTAACGATTTTTTAAATTTTTTGATTTAAAAAGTTTTAGTTTTTTTTTTAATTTATCAATACAATATCATGGTTAATCGAGCAAAATAATTATAAAATCAAATAGTTCTAAAAATATTGATATTTTCGTGTTTCAAATTTTAATACTATTAATTATCAAGCCATTTTCAAATCTTTTCATATTCATTTTATAATTATTATCATGGCTTATTTCCAAATTTATTGTGATGATAATATATAATGAGAGTTTTGTAGTTTGCCTTGATTTTGGCAGTTTAAAATAATAAATAATACGTGCTCCCTCAAGGCGTCATATCGAAGAATGTATATGTATACAAAATGTATTCGTTTTGTTATTACAAGCCTATATACAACACTAGAGACTCTAATAACTAATATTAAAACCCTCGAGTTTCTGCTAGTATCTAATTTAATTGCGCACCTTAAAAGTTCATAAATATAGCTTTATTAATTTTTTTATTTTAACATCGTCTGTCACAACACAATGCCATTCAATTCTGTAGATGCATGCATCACACATGCACAAAAAAATAGTTCACATACTCGCTCATATACGTATATATTTGGCACGTGTAAGCAGAGAATGTCCTTTTTCAAGGAAAAAGTATTTTCGACGCGTAAATGTACTGTTGTTTATTTAAAATACGTGATCGCGAATAATGAATGATTTATATTGAGTTATTAATATTTTCGACTGATGGTGCTTGATGGAAATTGATTTTAAATTATATTGAGTTGTTGATTTTGTAAAATATAAAAAGAAAACGTGGAAAATTTTGATTATTTTTTTGTGTTTTAACAATCAACGTAATTTTAATACTGTCATTTTCCCCTCAACGTGACTGAAAATATTTAATTCATTATAGTATACAAACAGAAATATCGGACATGTGATAAACGGCAATCTCAAAAGCTTTAAGAGTTTCTTTTAATTCGATTCGAAAATACATTTCAATTTACATTTTTTCATGTTTAATGTCCATAATATTTTATCTTACTGCCAAAATTACAGCAGCAGTTTATTATCAGAATATTAATTCTTAGATTTTTGCATAAATTTCACACTTCTACCTCACTAAACCTTCTCTTTTTCTTGCCATAAACAATATCTACTTGGGGCATATGACCACTATATGACACTGTCTTGCGTCTTTTCAGGTTCTGCCAGAATTCTCTAATTTCACCTAGTACATCATGTAGTTGATGCTCGACGGTCTTCCAGGATGCCAAAATCCTATCGGCGGAAAAAAAGAGACAAACATAATTCAAGCTTTCCTGGACATTCTGCATTTTTATTACATGTCCCAGGTGGTATAAATATATATATAATATGCATATTTATGCTTTAAAAATATATATATATACAGATGACAGTGACAAATGAGCTCAACACAATCAAACGATTTCAAACAAAAAGTTGTCTTCTATAGATTTTTATCGTTTCATATAAATTTTCGACAAAAAAATATTCCATATTCCGATGCAAAGCTTTTCGACTTTCATTAATATACCCGAAAAATAAATTCCTCCTTTTTTCGTATTATGGCTACTTCGGTAAATGCAGTAATAAGCGTTTACAGAAGGTATATGTGTCAAATCTCGCAGATCCTTTAAAAATCTAGAATAGCGTCCCATGGATTGAATGAATGTCTGGCATACAATATGTGTATACTGTGGTAGTTTGTATGCTTTATGTTCCGATTAGTGTATTTGTAATAAAAATGTGCATATTTCAATTGCATAGAAACATAATTCATTCAGAGATGCCGTTGTATTCTGCTGACTAAAAATATTTTTTTGAAAATATTGATGTTTTGCTTCAGTATGGATGACAAAGGCCACCTCCCAACAGTGGTTCGGGTCGCAAATCTGAACAACATAATTGGAAAGGCTCGCTCCAGTCCGCGGTACAACTTTTGAAATTAACGCCGACGGCCTACAAGCTACCTTCGTATGAAAATACAGTCGATATATTAAATATTTGAGCTTTTTCACGAGAATTTAACGAAAGCTTATTCAGTTTATTGGTGTATTTTAAACAAAAAAAAATAATGGCTCAACATAACGTTGTTGTGTTCTTAATACATCATTTACTATTACGGAAATGAAGTTAAATCGGTATTTTAATTATCTGAATAAAGTCTGTAACTAATACATAAAATAAACTGAATTTGTAATTAAGATTTTTTTATTCTATGTTCGCTCCCAAAGTGGAGCATATGGATCTTCACAAAGTGAAGATATTCACTCCTAAAGTGGAGTATATGGATCTCCGCAATGTGAAGACGTTTTGACAGACTTTTTTTCACGAGAATAGTTTATCAGACAATTACACAACCCAATGGGCATCCATTTTTTGATTCTCAAAATCTCGCAGATGGGGAATCGAACTTGCATTCCCCGGATTGCTAGCAATCTAGAGAAACAATCAAAACCCAATTTTACGTTTTTCAATGAACCAAGAATACCATAAATACATAAATAAATAAGCACCATAAATACGGAAAACGACAAATATCGAATATAATATAAAGATAAAAAAAAAATATGTAAAAAAACTTATTTAGTTATCAGATTTTTGAATACCTATACAGCACTAATTATATTAATTTTATATATGTATTGAACTTATACAAAAAATACTTCTTCAAAATCTTCTCCTTTAAATTTTGACATAATGGAATAAGTCCACTTTGGAAATATACCACTGATGTATTCTATTATAATATTATCTAATACGTATTAAGTGTAATTAAGCGATGTTGGTTCGGACTGGAAGGAATCTATTTAATCGATGGATAATAACAGAATCCTGGAAGTACTGCATACTTTTAATAATGAGACAAATATTTAAAAAATATCGAAGTAAAAACAAAATATAATTTATTGGTAGGTGAGTGTTGCTAAAAAATCATTTTACTAGACGCAGTAAATATGGCTCCTGTGTCGACGATGTTCGCCTGTTTGTCAAATGGTAAATATATTACGCACGCGTACAAAATGTTGGCAATCGTCATTATTCATAACTGCGGTTTGTTCTGAAACAAATAATAATCAAAATACCTTTTCTACAACACTAACTTCATAGACAACTTGCCATATTGACTGAAAAAACATACGTGAATGAACATGCAGTTGGTATTAGAAATAGAAGTTACATATTAACTGGGTTCCAAATTAGCAGACTATAATTAAGCTGCATTTATAATAAAGATAAAAAATGATTTATTATTATTTTAACTATTTTTTATCAAAAAGATAAATTTAGTTTTGAATATGTCGTAAGGTTAGCTATGGTCAAACTTCAGGTTATTAATTATTTTAATTTACATCATATAAAATTAATATTATACGTTTCAAAAAGTTCTCAACCGTTTTGTAAATAGTTGATGTTAACTTGTTAAATTTAACTACAAATATTCACTTCACATTGTAACTAAGTAACTCTAATTGTGAAGTATAACTATCTTCATAATGTGAAGACATTTTATGAAAATTTATATATATATATATATCACTTTACTATGGAGCAGTCCCATTTATGAATAAAAAATAGACTCATTCGAAAATGTCAAAAATGTTCTGTCTTCAGTACTACATTAATGAAGTGCTATATATTTTTGTTTACCATTACAGGTTCGAAAGTGCAGCATATCGATCTGGACTATGTGGAGACTTATTTTCGACAAAATATTTTTCACGGCTTTGAGCCAATTTCTTAGCCCAATCGGCATCCAGCTTGTTTACTTTTAATCCAGTAGCTATGTCAAACAAACCTGCAATCACTTAAAAGTGTGCACATTAATCTCTCGACCATCGTCTAACATATATAATTGACAGATACATTATTATAACACAAACAATTATTAATAATCACAATATTATAACATAAGGAGGATAGCAAAGCCTAAATCCAAGATTAAATTACATCATCCAAAGAAGTATACAAATATTTATTTTAATGATTAACTTTCTGTGTTTCACGATCGTTAGCTATTAGTACTGATCAACGTATTTAGCATCCAGTTGTGAGATTTAAACTATTGATTCCCGGAACTAAAGCGCATTGTTTACCAGCAGACTTAAGATTCATTACTTTAATTTCAATTATAATAATTAATTAACTATTTGGTAATTTTTCACTATTAAGTTTGGCCCTAGATGTGATGTACGCAATTACATTGGTAAATGTTGATTGTGCATAAGTAAACAAAAGTTTTGACTGGGTACACTGCGTTAGTAATAATTATTGTGAACGCCGCTTAGATTAAATTACACGCATGTTAGTACGATCAATTTACTCAGTGGTTGTGTAAAACTCATTAACGAGGGCTACAAATGGACTCCTACACACGTGTATTCAATTATTTTGTGGATGTGCTATTATATAGTATTAATTAAAATTAAAATAATATAATTATATCAAAAATCGATTACTAGAATGAATAGATTTGACACTAATTATTAAAATTTTATTTAAAGTGGCGTATCTAGAGGTCAACAGGTTAAAAAATATCGATTGTAGAAAGGAATAAAGACAAACAAATTTTACATGGGAGAGCAAAAAATGGCTTTGGGACCAAAGTCAAAATATTAAATAGACACAACCTTAAAGTGTACGAAGACCAAAGCTAGTGCTTTATTTATTCAATATGATATTTAAGAAATACCAATAAAATTCATATGATGGAAGTAAATTTTACTGGTTATCCTTTTTTCAAACTTAAAAGCTAACTTCAGATGCCGATTCAGAATTTGAAGCTTAAAATAATTCGGTGGAACATTTTTACCATGGAAAAAACTCTTTTGAAAAAACTGAGTGTTGCGTCCTTTTTCCTTTCTACATTTAATATGTTGAGATAATTTTCACTTGTAAAAGTTAATATTACACAAAATTAATTGAGTAAAAAAAAATATTTTAAGATCAATCAAACATCACACAAAATCAATTTCTACCAAACTGATAGCAGTTTAAATAGTACATATTATAAAAAAAATTATGTTATAACAAACAAAATTGGTTAATCAAATAAATTTATTTAATTTTTTGGCTTGAAGTATAAACCGAAATCACTATTCTTGTAATTCATATTTATAATAAAAACAAACATTGTATGGTAAAACGAAATTTTTCTTAACGCTCCTGAACATAAACAAGTGCTGGAAAAACACGTTTTCCTCTTATAAATAAATACCTCCTCATTTCGTCTCACAAAACATAGTCTCCTGATGTTTGTACCCTTGTTTGGTCTCCCGTCTCGTTCTTCCTCGCGTTACTGTACGTCCGCTGTCTCCTTCGCATGCCCTTACGTCATTTGACACGTAATCGTCAATGTGAAATATGTATCAGGCTGGCAGGAAAGCGAGGAGGTAGAATATTCGAAAACACGTATTATTTTGTATGAAGCAAAATACACACTGGCTTAGTAGACGTAACTGATTCATGTATATACGTCGCGCTTTTATTACAGAACAGGATACTTCATTGATAACAATTAATATTACCATGAAAGAAACTTTTATTAATATGTGAATTATATGAAAATTTCATTAAACTATTTGGAATTTATTTTCTTATTTCCTGGTTAAAGTTTTACTATTGCCCGATGAAATAATTAATAATATCGACTTCAGAAAGGAAAATTAACGGAACTCTTAGTATTTTTCAAATTAGCTGTTTTGATGATAATCACAATGTCAAGTTAGCATAGCTGGTAGCGTACGCAGCTAGCAATCCGGGGAATGCGGGTTCGCAATTGTCTGACAAACTATTCTTGTAAAAAATAATCTTCACATTGCGGAGATCCATATACTTCACTCTCTGAGTGGATATCTTCACACTGTGTAGATCCATATGCTCCAATTTGGGAGCAAAAATTGTATTAAAAAAAACTCAATACATGTTTTGTCAAAATGATGTAAGCTAAATTTATTTAATAAAAAAGGATGGCCTGTAATATTTGCGACCACGGAAAGGGTCTTCCATCTAATCAATTTTATTGGTTTTTCTTAAATGCGTTATTAAATTAATATCATATTGAGTAAATTAAATATTAGTTTTAGTATTCAAGCACTTTAACTTTGCTCAAAATCATCAAATAAACGTTTTCGTGCTTACCTATAATATTTGTTCCATGTTATTACGTCCTTTTTCCTTTCGACAGCCAACATGTAACAGTGGTTGATAGTGAATAACCAGTACTTAAATTTAATTTTATTTCTCCAAATATTGCAAGGTCTACACACCCTTTGTGTAGTCCTCATAAAAACTCATTGTCATTCAATGATGTCATATAATATATTAATCCGGGGATTTACGCGTGTGTATCAGATGACGTATGTATAATATCTCATTTGAATGATGTAATTACGTTTTATCAGAGGGGAAGAAAGGAAGTATTCAAAGCTGTTACATACAGTTATCAGTCAATAATGGATATCGGACTAAACATCTCATTTTTTTTATTAATTTACTTATAGTAGTAAGAGTATCATAGAAGATACACGTCTTAAATTGGCTAAGTTTAATATTGTTAACACATACATAAATACTATAAACATATTAAGTTGATTTTTTTAAGCAGGATAAAGCCCTTAGGATAAATACAACAAATATATTACCAAAAAATAATGAACTAAGTTTTACAAATACGATAATGTGGAAATTTTTGTTGGCCCTTTCAAAAATCAGTCTATTAAAACGCGAGGGCTCTGCCATCGTATTGAGTAATCAATGTACAAAGAACAAATCTCTCTCGTTAGTGTTACAAGAGGCTTGATTGTATAGTGATGTAATTATTTTATTTACCGTACCTTTAGAAAATGTTTCTATGCTTAGTAAAAATGGCAAGACGAAAGCTCCATTTCGAGCTTTTATTATAAAAGAAAGCAATTCACAAGTATAAATACTTTAACATTAAATACGATGTTTTTAAACTTATTGGAATTTTTAATACTCGAATGTTTTTATTAATTGATATATTTTAAAGCAATGAAAAGCTTAATTACTGTAAAAAATATGAATGAGAAAATGCAGCTAACTGAAAACGTCACATTCAAGAAACGGCTTAAGACATTTTGCAATACAATTTATAAAAAAAAATATAAGATTTTCAGAAATGTTACTTTTTAATATATAGCAAATCTTTTGTTATTTTTCAGAGTAAATCACATATCGCTAAACTCTCAATGGCTAAACGGATAAGTGCATTAAACATGATATAAAATAAATTAGAAAAATATTTTGAACCCAGATGTAGATATAAACAACTTTATTTTAGTAGTTAAGTATTTGAATCGATAAATATATGTGAATTTATATTCTGGGGTAGAATTTACGTCACAACCATCACCCAATTATCAAACTTACTTAAGACACTCCGTTATCAACTGATATAATATAAAATCTCAGACTGTTTTGGTGACTTCCTGCAATTATACAAAAATATGGTCAACTCATCACGCCTTACTGAGGTTGCAAAAGACTTCAGCTATGGTATTTAAGTTTTAAATCTAGATATTTAGAACAATGTTTTATTTGGTGTTTTATATTTATACCAATAACTTGAAAAGTTGTTATTGTTTAATGTATTAATAATTTATTATTCGGTTTATCAGTGATAATATATTTAGTCTACATTAATTAAATTATGTAAATTTCCAAAGCCATATCGTATTGTTAATGTATTCACGCGGAGAAATTAACGTCGATCATAATTATAACGCGAACGGTAAGTTTAAAAGTTTGCGAGGGAAAAAATAACGCGCGCCACAAGATGGCGTCGCGGGACCGGAAGTGCCCATTTTACGGTGTCTAAACACACGGAAGAGTAGTAAAAAGAGTTTAACGGCCGTTGTAAAATGCGTTGACGGCCATTATTTTTGCATTCATCCATCGCCGGCCACCGCGGCGTTTCGACAGATTTAATTAAAATTTTAACATCCGTCCACTGCGTCTTCGAGGCTGTCACGATCGCCATTTTTCCTAGCCATTATGCTGCCGACGATGGGACTATATCTATTAAAATAAGGTATTTCATAAGAGTTCTTTACAACCCATATTTAAATAACGTAAGTACCTACTTCGTTATCTACGGCTTTTAATCTCTCGTATATATACTGTTATAAAGAGTAGTTCACACTCTCTTCCTTTTAACGAAAGGCGATAAAGGTATGGTTTTTAATTAATCTTAAGTAGTTGTTTTTATCATAAGATTATGATAACTTACTTTTATAACTAATTTTTGAACCAACAAAATACTTTTGACTGTAAGACAAATTTAATTAATATTTTTGACTGATGTTGCTTGGTGGAAATTGATTTTAAATTGTAAATTATTTAAAACTGGTAAACTTCCGTATGTGATATCACTGTTAGCGACCCGGGTTTCGCTTTTCGGCATCTTCATGCTACATTATATGTGGGCAGTGAGCGAACA
>JAGVSQ010002439.1:0-24674 GCA_022683975.1 Rhyacophila evoluta | reverse complement strand
ACTTGTAAATTGATATGAGGAGTGACAACATTTACGAAGTATAGAGCGAGAAAGTCTTCTGGCTTTCTTACAAAAATGTACTAAGAGTATTTGACTACAGTTGGCTTTCAAAATATTTGAAATATGCGGCACGGAACGTTCCGAATCTGGCAGATAATCACTGGAGTACACAATAACGTAATATTACGGTTCCCGCAGCCAAGTGTTAAATGATACCTTACAATTTAAATACGTTGACAGTCTCTATTTATTAACCTCGCCACCGATGTTTTTTTCAGTTAGAATCAATAAACCACCATACACTCAAATTAGATACAGTTGGAACGGATTTAATTATGAAATAAATTCAAACATAAAATAACTATTAAAATGTTACCACTGTTAAAAATATTTTGTTTGTAGGGCAAGCGAGTTCGTTTCTTACGTTAAAGATGTCACTATACAAATAACTGAAAATAGTTGTGTACGAAATGCATTATTATGCAATACACTGGTCATTTATTCATGGGAAAATTCGTAATTTGTGACAACCTAGTCTCTTTACGGTCATTATTATCATGTTTATACTTGCCAGTAGCTATAATACACTGTGTTGCAAGTTACATAACACAAACAGAGCATGTCGTTCGTGCTAATAATATGCCTACATTTTTATTAGGACACCTAAGTTTTTTTTCTTATTATTATGCTGGTTTAATACATTAATCGTGTGTAATTATTATTCATGACAATGCTCGTTTTGTCCTAAATATATTATTATTACAGCGTATTCAATGTTTAAATTATTACAGTGTGTATAATATAATCAAATGTAATATGAAAAACGCTTAAGCTATTAGCAGATAAAACGTGACGAATAAAAAATTATGTCATTAATGTCATTTGATAATCTTCGTGTATAATTTTTTGGTAGATTTATTCATTACGTGGCATTACTTAATGGTAGTTTTTGAGTTTGAGTCTGAAATAAATACACAATGCACATGTTACTTACTAAGCTACAATGTAAACAGTGGTGTGCCCAGCGAAGGTTAGGTGAGGTTATTTTTTAAATTATTAATTTTATACCCGAAGTAAAAAGCCACATAAGTCAAATATTAACAGAATTTTTTTTGTGAATCCATATTATTTTTTAAACGTAAAATGTTTGTTATAATTAGGTTATGCTCTCATCTATTTTTGCCTATATTTTATGAACTTGGAAAAAAATAATTTTCCCAAAAGCAGTTAATGATAAAATCATTAAACATTAATGTAATCAAAATAAATATAAAGTGATGTCAGATTGTGTTAATTTATAATAAAACACTTTCAAAACAACACAAACCTTATATGGTCACATGCACGTCTGTAGAACATCCACCCTCAGAATCAGTAATAAAACCAAATAAATTTTGAGACCTATGTAAATTTTGAATATGTATTTTGACCTGTATTTTGACATTACTGTTTTACGGTTGTGGAACATGGCACTTAACACAAGCTCAAGTCAACCTATGGTTGTATCAAATAATTGACAATGCATCGCATGCACTATTCTTATATGGGGGCCTTCGTAATCATATCGTGTATAATCCATCTTTGTAAAACTGTGTGTTACTTGATGAGTCAACTTTGAGAGTTTTCTCACCACCGCTTTCACACCGTAAAACCAAATAATTATTTATAAACAGAGTGGTATTTGCTACTACGTATTTTTACTGAACTATTTTATACTACTGGGGGGTTTTTCAAATTTTTTTTTCTGCAAGTCAAAAATCCTATGAACGCCACTGGTTTAAAAGTGTTACAATAGTTTTGTTGTTGTGACATGGGTAGTTAGAGTTTTTTTAATAAACGAGTGTCAACAGATTTTTAAATTACTTTCATAAACGACCAATGTGAATAAATTATACGCGAAATTTATTTCGCATGGTCTATTATGTTATTACTTAAACATAAAAATGATATTGGTGCTTAATCCGTATGTTAGCGTACATGTTTTGAAATCGGAGATTGTAGGTTAGACTCTTACAAGCCTTTTTAAAAATTCAAAGATGCAGAATTAGTTAAGTAACTAGTTGAAAAACAATTTTCGTGAATTCTTGAAAATCTAGAGATATATATACTTTATTTCTGGAGAAATCACCTTCATACTATCAAGATCTATATGTTTCACCTTTGGAGTTAACATGATACATATTAACAACCACTTTTTTTTTCTTAATTATGAATACAATATCATACTTTCTTAAAGGATAGCGGAAAACAAATATTGATTTTTTTGTGTTCGTGTTCCCTGATTTTTGATGTTAAACCGATACGTTCGGTTTTACTTAGAATATTTTAGCTTTAAATATTTACTAAGGTACTGTCCGCTTTCCCGTTTAGCTTGTGTGTAGAAAACCAGGCACAGTTAGTTCAACAATAGTCCAGTAGAAATATCCACTTCAATGAATAAATAAATTTAGTGAATATGAAATTTGGTTAACGGTCAATTGATGTTGCTCCATGGGAAAGTAGTCAAAGTACTCAATACATCTTTTCAATAATATTTACTATACAAGAATAAAAAACCATTTAGTATCTGCAGTCAAATATTTTTTGATAAAAAGGAACGGTGAAAAATAATGTAATGAAACGACAGATTTTTTTTTTACTATGTTCGCTCCCAACGTGGAGCATATAGATTTACACAACGTGAAGATATCCAGTCCGAAAGAGGAGTTTATGGATCTCTGCAATGTGAAGACGACTTGACAGATTATTTTTCAATTACCCAACCCAATGGGCAACCAGTCCTGCATTCGCGGATTTTAAAAATCCGACAGATGGGGTTGGGGAAACGAAAGATACCTAAGGAACATACTGTATCGTTTAAGTTATGATAGTAGTACATACTGTTTTTGATTTCGTTATGTTTAAATATTAGTTAATTCAAATAATTTAATTTTTATTTAAGGACGAATTTTTCTAAGAAAAATGTCTCACATGGTTGTTTCAACTTATTTCATTTGTATTTTTTTTTTGTATAACCACATAATTATGTGTATGTAATGGTATCTGTTTATTGACTTAACTTAGACCTATAATGGTTCGTAGCCGCTTAGTATATATTTCAATATTGCACATTATGAGTTCTACAGTTTGGTGAAATCTATCATGTTGTGCACTTTCTTTTTGACTTTGGCGCGTCTAAGAATATATTCCACTGTGCCTAACATGCATTTTTAAGTGACATCTATTACTTTGACTATTTACATATTAATAAATTAATTGATATATCGACCGTAGAAAGGTAAATAACGGAACCCACACAAAAGAAGGCGCAAAAAATTTGTAATGATTTTGAGCCAAAGTTAAAATACTAAATAGATCCAACCAATAATTATATTTATTTATGCAAGAAAAACAAATGAAATTGACACAGTGAAAAAGCCCTTTTCCTGTCGCTAATTTAACCGGCTCTTCTTTAGTCAAACTTAAAAGCTAACTTTAAATATCATAATAATTTGGAGTTTTGCAGCTTTTCCACCCTGTGATAGAACGTGTATTCAATTGTATTCATTATGCTTATGGAAAAGGGCAATCTCGAAAAAAGCTTAGGATTACCTTTTTCTTATAATATGACTATGCTATTTGTGATTGGATTGCTCTCAGAAAAAAACTTTCAAAAGCCGTATTCGGATGCCTCAATAATATTTTTAACGGTGATTTATCATTATGAATTAGTTTTATCCCATTAGCTTAAAATGCTCAACAAATATGTGCTACTAGAACCTTAAGTTTCAAGTATGTGCTTTAGTGATGGTATATCATGAGCACGAACACGCCGTTAAAATAAATAAATAAACAAAAAATATACCGTGTAGTGAGTATATTGGAATACCTCTGAGACTTAAAATACTTACTTAGTATGTCAAATAAAATAAAATGTCGGAACGAAAGACGAGCGTTACGATTCAGATTTTGTGTAACGGGAACATTTGCTTTCATGTCCATCTCTATACATTGTATAACATCAAATACTAAAACATTCACTTAGCCGTATTTTTCAAAAATATTTTAATGGAAAGATTTGAAAACGATATGTATTTATTTGAAAAGATAATAAGCGTGAAGTTATTTTCAGCATTCATCGTTTGTTGATTGTTACATAAAATATCAGAAACGATTTTATTTTGTAACACAATTGCAGTTAATAATTCATTAATTGACTATCCGGAACTTCGCAATTCAAAAATAGTTTTTATTGTATTATATATATATTATACCATAACTTTTAAAAATGATTGAAGGATAAATAATTACCGTGGCTTTATAAATACTAAAGTTAAAGGGCGAGCAAGTGTATTCAATGAATTACTGTATAAAGCCGCAGATTTATGTAAATATATACCACAGTTTAATGCCTTGACGGTTAATTGACAAGCGCAAGGTTGCGAGTTCAAATTCAGTGGGTGCTTAATCTATTTTTTAATTAAAACAAAATATTTTGCTGATTAGCAATCCTCGTAAAAATAGTAGTTTATAAATAAAACAAATAATATTGAACAAGTGAATATATTCCAAATTTTGGTGACAGATATCTTAAAGCATACATATCTTTAAAAATGTTTTTAATATATGTATTTGTAGTATTAAGATGTAGTAAAATTAAAAAAAAGGAATTGTATCACTTATTATAAAACAAAACCTCGTATACCAAATGATAAAATTTGTGTAAAAGATGAAAGAGTTCTGTAAATATATTTTTTTTTTAGATGAAATTCTATTTGTGTTTATTCCACTATTAGAACTTTTCTGGTTTTATAATAATACGTTTATGTGAATTGATATTTTTATTTAGTCTCCTATAATACTATAGTGTTATTGTATTCTTCTTCTTTTCCTATTCAGTAACCAGTCTCTAAGTGTCGCATGTGGATACCACATATCCTCTCTAAGAATCCCTTCCAGCCGACAGTATTCTCGCTCCCTCCCAGGTAACACTTGCATCCTATAATTCCGCAGAATACTTTCTTTATAAAGTACTTAAAAGTGTAAATATAACATAAACACATTTGTGTAAGAAAGTTAGATTTGAAATCTATCTGAAGAACTTAGTATACTCTTAACTGTGGTATGTTTCAATGTAGTCTTAAGATGCAAATAATGATCTAAATTAAATTGTATGTACACATGGTGAATATTTGAGTTGATAAATAGTTTCCCATCATCACGGAAGAGGCATGCTTTATCACTGATAGCAAACACCAACTCGCCTAACAGTCCAGTTGTCTGACAGTTTCAGCAACGCCCAATGTTTATTGTACATAAAAGCACACTTTAGTATGCCTCAAAGCAAACAGTGGACGCGGATAGCTTTGTTATTAACGCATTCTGTACGGGAATTTTTATTGCTCAGGTAATAAAGGAAACCTCTTAGAAATCTTATGAAATATTAACTTTGATAATAATATGACAGACGAACAGGAATAGTGTTTTGTTTATTGGAGAGAAATATATTAAATAACACAAGAGCTTATAAAACATAATATGAAATGATATAACCGTTCAGAAAATACTTATATACAACTTCTACGTCCATATAATAATAAAAATACCAGTAGAGTGAACACTTTATAGACTTAATCAAGAGTCAAGAGTCAAATATATAATATAACATAATGCTAATATTAATTTATAACCCACAAGTGAAAACAGATATCTTTTATGTGTAGAAGGTTATGATTTATACGCAAGTACACTTTTATATTATTTCGATGATTTGGGACAATAGAAAATCATTCACTGTATAAGACTAATATTTATATAGGTTTTTCGTAACCTTTTAACTGCCCAGCCGTGTAAATAAGAAATGGCCGTGACATGTCTCTCGTCACGGGCTGCTAAAAGGTTAAGTTATTACTATTTAGGTAGGATAAGGTTGGGTTAAGTTAGGTAATCCATGTTATGTTAGTTTTATTATGGAATATAGTTGTATTTTTTTTTACATGTTTTTCTTTTTCACTTTTATTAATTTGGATTACTGTTTCAATAGTTATATAGGTAAGATTTGTAACTAGTCTAGGAAATAACTATATATTCAAAAGTTAACAAGTAAAATATACACGATGTTTTGTTAAGAAAACCAAGTTGTTTCAAACTGTATAAAGTCGATCAAAAATTTGCTAAGTAATTATCAATTTAAATTCACTTAATGATTTTATACTGGCAATAAGTTCTTATAGTACTTATTAAATAATACATTATTTGAAAAAAAAGATCCACGAAGAATATCTATTTTTACAGAATTGTTGTTTATAGCATGTAACATAATATTTTTACAAATTAACGTATAAGCCAAAACCAACTTATTTGCTGGAGGCAATGCAGCTATCAATGAATATTAACCTGTATAAAAAGGATATGTATGTTTTTCTTAATATCAATTTAAATTCAACTCTTAAATTCTCTTAACATGATATCCATTATTTAAAGTTTATGTGTTATTAATTAAACATGTATCCATTCTACAGCGTGTTAACAAACAATGCCATGTGTGGAGAAATGTTATGTCATGTTCAACAGTTCACATAAACTCTCTGCTCTATGACTCGTAGTACTATGTCAAACACTAGGCAGATCAGAGGTGAACAGATTGGTAAAAATAGCATATAGATATTTAAAAAAGCTTTTTAAATCTAACGAACTTTAATCGGATTGCAATTTTAAAAGCTTTTGTATTACTTAGTAATAGATTACTTCACTCGGGTCAGATTAATTTATGTCTTCCTCATTAATCACTACGTCATTTAATTTATTGTTTGGTAGATATTAAAGTGTAACCAACTTGAATAGTTCTTCCGAGTATCCATTTACGTCTGAAGTTATCTTTATGTTATCGTGTATGATGTACATTCGCATGATTCCTTTTCTGATGAACCTATATAGATACATATGTGTGAAAATTCATAATGATACAGAGAAAGTGTATGGTTTTTTTTATGTTATCACTGTGCCGTAGTTTTATTTTGATTGTGATTAAGCCTATATTCAATACATGTTCATAATTCTTGATCGTCTTTGTAAATGCCTTCACCTATTCAGAAGCGTGCAAAATGACCATAGATAAAATACGTCTGATAACATTATCATTCGTTACTAATACGTTATATACGAAGCTTTTAGAAAGTATCTCTTAGGTAGAAACGTCAACATATTGGTATAAAACAAAAAGTAAGTTATTTTTATATACATGTAATATTGCGATTTGACGATGTGTACATATTTTTTTAAATCGGTCCCATCTATGATTATCTCAAATAATTATGAAAGTCTTATAGTTAAGTACGCAAAATCATATTTTGGTGTTATGCTTTTGAATCATTATAAGTTATATCGGGGACACTACCATTAAACGATGGAAGGATTCATTTTGAATATATCCGCCGGGACATAAAAACCTGTTTAAAATAATCGATATGGACCCGGATATCCCGGCCATTAAATACGGTTAGTATATATGTCATCAAATTAAAAAAAAAATTATACAATGTTTGTGAAAATGTGCCACTTACATTTAAGTTAGTTTTTGAATAGAAAGTTACAAACCATGGTGGGAGCTATTATTTGAAAAGTCTTATCCAAAGAATAAGTATCTTTCACTTTTATATTATTTCAGCTTTAACCTATACATATTCCTACAAATTTTACATTTATTAATTTTTAAATTTTAAATAGTTAATGTTAAAAAATACAAGGAACTTGCTCTAATAATGGATGTTTTAACATTTAATTACTTAGGTTTCAAAAAGTTCTTTGAATAAACTTTCAAGCCCAATTGAACTTCTGAAATGATAAAGTTGAATGATAAATACTATAAACTTATAATGAAATGATACGGCTGTTTTGATGTGCCATGAACTTTTACCGGACATGGAAACGCATTGTTCGGTGGTCAGTAACCCATTGTCTTACAAAAGAGAAAGATTTCACGAGTAAAGAAACACAGTAATAAATAGTTTTTATTCATATAGGTATAGATGATGCGTGAGTGATAAAAATGATAATATTGTTGAACGGAGATAAAAGCAGACACGTAAGGCTCAACAATAGAATTTTTTATTGAATTACATGGTTTATGATCTTACTTTTAAAAAAACTAACAAATAAAAAGCTTTTCAAATGAATATATTTATATATATATCTCATTGAAAAATAGATTGTTATTCAACAGCATATGATTCTAAAATATATTTAAATATAGCCTTGAATGACTTTATTGGTATTGACATTTTTGTTGACCTGGTCGTTAGTCAAAATTCTATAACATATGATTATACCAAAAGTTTCTTTCTTGAATTGTTTTTATATTTTCTTTTAAAATTTAACCAAAATTTTTTTATACCATGTTCACTCTCAAAGAGGAGCATATCGATTCATACAGTGTGAAGATATCCAATCCGAAAGTGGAGTATATGGATTTCTGAAATGTGAAAAGGTCTTGACAGATTATTTTTCATGAGAATTGTTTGTCAGATACTTGTTTGATATCCAGAAATAATATGAACTGACATACAATCGGATCTATATACGCGTAATGCTTTTATATACCCAATATATTAACAAGCAATACCCGTATAGATTAATTTGGTTAAATAGATTATTACATTATGGAGATTAATAAATTTCACGGTTAAATTAGATATGAGTTGAAGCCTGCTGATAAATACATGTACATAGTTTTTGTTTTCCCCTCCACGACAAAGTTTTCACATCTTTACCGATGTTACAAATGAAAATTATACTACTGGTAGAATCTGATACTCTATTTAGTAAAATATTATGTTATATTATTCATTTGGGTTTATATACACGCCATATTTTCATGCGTTTAAAGAACGAAGCATCTATTGACATAAAATTCTTCTAAGAAATAATCAGAAAATCGATATATTCTGCATTTAGTGTAGATGTGATAAATATAGTACCCATATATGCCATATCGGCTTATAATTAATATTTTATTTGACACGTACGGACAGACGGATATTACTTATAGATTTGATTTTCAAAAAGTGAAAATGCCTACATTTAGTTACCAGATTTTCATTGTGTTTTTCCATTTTATTTCACGTTCAAAACATCTCGTTGAAATATCGCAATACAGTGAAATATTTCATACATTTTTGTAACAAAATTTACAACTCAAAAAACACAAAGCATTGAACAAAAGCACTCACTTTCAAAATAATAATTCCTCTAAAATCTTACCAGAGGTACGGATGTGTTTCAATGGGAATATAAAATAATGTTCGAGGAAAATTCTGCTAGTACAAAATTGCGGTGTTGATTTATATCAAGATGAATAATTTATTATTATCCTTGATATAATTAATTTAGAACTTTTCAAATAATTTCTAAGTGAATTGTATTATCGGACAGAATGGAAAATAATCTTTGGGAACTAAGTTCCTTAATTATTTACATAACAAAAGTTTGACGGTCAGAATATTTGATATTTAATTTATTAAAAATAAAATTGGTAAAGATTACCTTAGCTGTGTATTCAAAAACACACAAATAATATTAAAAAATTACATTTTTCAATAATGTATATAAGATATACAATAAGATATATATGTTTGTATCTGTCTGTCACAAAATTCTATGGAAACAGTAAAAATTGAAAATATAAAATTTTCTTATGTTGTTTTGACTGCTATTTTTAGATTATTTAAGATACTTATCTTTAAACAGAACCTTCGTGATTACAAAATACTACTTAATGTGCCCACCATCCACTCGCCCCGTCATTACGTCTGGTCTTAATCAGGCGTATCCCGGAGCTCTGCTATAGAGAAACGATCTACTTTATTCTATGAGAATGTCCCGGGACTAAATATAAACTATCCAAGACTTAAACTGCCACGCACTTAAGTGTGTTGAAGTTGAAAGAAATAAAATAATAAAAAAAGCTAATTGAAATAAAAATGGATACTTATTTAGTCAAGTAATTTATGTGAAGAAATCATCACGCTCGCTGTTAATGCTGCACATTTTTTAAAAGTATTGGAATTTTCCCTTGTGGCAACCGAGTCGGATGGCTCGATGGGTCCAACAGCTGGTTGGACTGATATGAGTAAGTCTTCCTGCTCCGTACACATTCTTGGATATTCCCACAGAATGTGATCAGCATCCTGTTGTGGATAGCTATGTTGGCTGTAAAAGGCTGTAAAGTACCGTAAAAGACTAAACATATTGTATATAACCTAATATTGAAATACATTTTTAATATAATAAAGAGTATGTTTGAATATATTCCAGGTAACGCCGAGTAAAACTATTATCCATAACCATTATATTATAATATTTATATATTCAGTAATTCCAAGAATTTACATTGTAATCTATATAATTAAAATGCATTGGAATTTAAAATAAACCTTAAAAGAGTACCAGATGTATGTGAATTTAAAAACATTTTTTTTTTCAAAATTTACTTACTCTTAGGGACATTGATAAGGGCACATTATGTAAATATGGCACGTAAGTGTCCTGTAACTTATACTTATATTTTAATTTTCCCTTCTCAGCTATGAGCCGTTGGAGAGATAAGGTTCGCTAGATGGCGCTAAATGGCGGCAGTTAGCGCAGCGATGCTCCGCCCCCCAGGGGGTGGTCTGGACCCCCCTTATTATACATCACAAAGGGTAAGTCTTAATCAAAATCTAATTAATTTTAAAATTATACTTAAATTAATATGTCTTAGTAATATCGACTCCTTTTAAAAAAGTGCATTTAGTTTTAGAATCATAATAGCCACAATTAAATGTACCCTCTGTCAAAAAGACTTAAGCCGAAAATGTCAAACTATTATCTAAATTCAACTTAAGATTTAAAAAAAGAAATGTTTACAAAATTTTCACACAGGAAAGTAGAATCTAACCTCATTTACGCCATTATTATTCTGTGAGGGTTAATGCTTTTTACTAAATATGGTCTATATCATAAATACAATATTTATAGAATATTTTCCATATGTTCTCACATATGGCAGTTTACCAGTTTTAAGTAATTTAGAATTTAAAACCAATTGCCATCAAGCACCATCAGTTAAAAATATTAATTATCGATATATATTTATTAAAATCTTAAATAGTATTTGAATCTTTAGCACAACAACAAATACAAAACACTCGTAAAAATTAAAAAAATGGGCTAATCAAATATGCACTTTATGCTATCGAAATTGTTTATATATTAGGTGTACTTATTCTATGTTTACATTAAGTACGATAGTTTTATGTAATTTTTGAACTTAGTATATTGACTTTCGGTTTCAAGCAATTTACAAACGCGTACTTAATCATATAGTCGCGTTATCATAGAATCCCATAGATTTCTTTTGACAGCAAATTCACGAACTTTCGTTTCGATCCTAGGCCAGATTCGAAGAGCGTAAACAATCTTGTCTACGATGATTTTGCTATTTTGGTCCGAGACTTTCAAAACAATATGTCATCAACCTTGATCCTTTCACCGTCATGATAAAACGCTAGAAATAACTTTGCACAAAAAAACCAGTCACCACATAAACACTCATGCCGATAAGTAGAAAGTAATTATTTATTGACATCTTCAAATTATCGCTAGAGGTTTGTCCATTATTTATTACTTTTTTGTTGCATCTTAACAAAACTGAAAGTTGATTTCATGAGGAAATGCCAAAGTATTATCATTTTTATGAATAATAGTACATAATATATCACCTCACAAATTGTATACAACAAGTAGGAGTAAGATTACTAAATAGAAAAAAAATCACGTTAAATATTCCGTTTCTGATACTGTATTAGTCAAGTTCATACATAAATAACACTCGTGTGCATTCGTCATATATTTATTTTGTATTTCATCCAGTTGATTTATTATAAATTTAAATATTCAAACCTTGTTTGCTCCAAAAGTGGAGCATATAGATCTACACCGTGTGAAGATCTCCGCTCCAGAAGCAAAGTATATCATTCTGCGTAATATGAGGACAAATTGGTTTTTGTTTGTCAGACTATTGCTCAGCCCGATGTTCATCCAGTCCACATCCACATGTGGAAATTGAACCTGCATTCTTTAGATTTCGGTCGTCGAAAAACTAAAATTTATAAAAAATAACTATTAAGCTTTATTTTACGTCTTAAAGAAAAATAAGTAAACTAGCTAATTAATTTATATTTATCAAAATAAGGCTTGAAAATCCTGAGATCCATATAATCCATTTTTTTGAGTGACCATTTTCATCCTTTTAAGATCGATATTTTCTACATTTGCAGTGGACATGGTATTAGCATAGTAAAAATTATACCATTTGTATAGTAAAATAGACAGACCCAGAAAAAAATAACGATGCTTAAAACGCTTTCTTAAAAAGTTGTCTTTCATTGCAACGCATATTAAGTTAATAAAGTGTACTATCATTTTAAAATCCTACTGCGATAATAACTCACATTAAAATCTTGCTCCAAAAATCGAATAATAATGAATACATTTATTACTAGTTGGCTTTGTTGTATGTACACCTGGTTCCATACAAATTTCTATTGGCAGGCGTTAAACTTGAACCAGTATAGAAGCAATTTATTGTTGACTATAATTTTTACAATGAGAAAGTGATTTTCAACCGATAGCAGTTAGTTTTATCGGCGGTATATCTGTATTCAGAAAAGTTGTACAAGTTTTTAAAAAAAAAAATTTTGGCTTTATATATTATAAATTCTTGTAAAAATAGGAGAGCCCGTATTTATTATAATACGTGATCTATTTTGAACCATGCCTACTATAAATTAATGTGATGTATAAATATCTAAAAAAAATGAGGATACTAATTTATTAGTACATTGTTTGTCGGAATTTGTGATTGTTAGCAGTTCGATTAATCGATTGTGTTTTGGGTAAATTTGTTTATTACTTTGACAGTATTTAATCGCAGAAATAAAAAAGTTAATTTTTTTTGCTTTGAACAGTAGTACATACTTTTATCTTCTTTGTGAAAATGGGTAAAAATTACTGTTAATTATTTGAATTATGCAATTAATGTCGAAAATGAATGATGAATTTTTTCATATTGCTACGGAATAATCAACGAATATAATTCCTTTATTATATTGAAAATTAAGCTAAAAAGATTGAGCAACAAGTGAGAAGATTGATAATTGGTCAGAATACAAATATATTGTTTGTCAAGTTAAGAAATTTTTAGTTTGAACCGGATATAATTTATCTAAACTTTCAAATTCGATTATGCATTTCTGTTTTGAATTATTTTCAATAGAAACACAAACATTATTATTTTTTGCGATAAAAAAATCCAGTAAAATTATTCTTAAATGGGATTCAGGATATGAAAGTCGTTTTCATATAAAATAAAACGAAATTGTAATATTTTCTTCGCCAAGTTTATCGTTGATCTAGAAGAGGCCGGACAAGATGTTTATTGGCAATTGTTCAGAGAAAATTCACTGCTGGTAGCGGAATGCATTGAATTGACTCGAAAGTATTGAGGGCAAACTGTAACCACGGGAAATCGAGTATCGGATTATGAATAGTAAAGATTTCAGAAGTTGTCTTCCCTAAGGTCATTTTTACAATGAATAACCATAGAAAGAGACGTGTAACCTTCAGTGTGCGAGCTGAATGTGTCAATATTTTTTTATAGTTTGCTTCAGTAAGATTTTTTTTACAACGTAAAATATTATATTATTGATTGAAATTGTGTCACAGTTTCTAAGCAAAACAGTCTCAATATCGTAACGAACCTTCAAAAGGTGTATTTATATTTTAATTTTACAATAAATTCGTTGCCAATATTTATAACTTACCTTTATATATTTCAATGTATTTGTTTTGAATTTTGTTATTTGAAAATAATATTTCAATATTTCGTTTGTAATATTTTTTGAACTTAAATCGTAACCTCAAAAAAGGTTAAAAAAATGTTAATTGAAAATCCGGATGAAAGATATAGACTGCACTTTCTTCCAGAAACAATCGTAGATTGAACAAACTGTCCAGATTATTTTTAAATATAATATATTCAATAATATTTATTTGTTCAATGTAATGTATATTATACAATTTCAAGGTAAATTATAAACTATTAATATAATTAGTCATATTTTTTATGCTAGTTTATACTAGTAATATAATTTATATAGTAACATTAGAGACTATCGTTTTTTCCGCATAATTGAGAACTTTAAATTGTCGATTTGGAAATATTTTTACTTTTTCGTGAATAGTGCTTCTCTTTACATTCGATCTGAACCGGTATGCATACTGATGCGTCTAAAAAAATAGTTATAATAATTTTAAGAGACACTTTTGTAGAGTGAAAAAAATAAAAATGAACGTCTATGAAATAAATTTAATTGAAATAAAATTTTATTTTACTATACTATAAAATATGTAATGCCACTCTGTTAGATAAATGAATGTAAAAACTGTTTTGATCATATCGATGTATCTATCTATATTTAAATGATTATATTAGAACTTCATAAAAATATGCTCGAATATGTCAAACGAAAAAAAACATGTTTCACAAAAAATCAAGGTAAATGCTTGTCCGAAACAACTTTTTATGATTTCTCAGATGGTTTTCTATTCCTCTTTCTATGTTATATTTACACTCAAAATTGCAGCCTCGTGTGCAATAAAAACGAAATTTAATTTAATTTATTGCTAAGGTAGTCTCACATATTTTACAACGTATGTACTTAAAAATAAAGAAAGCGCTTGAACAAGCATCTCTTTAGATCTTCACGTTCAAATGGTAATTGATGTATTCAATATCTAGTTAGATGATTAATGACATCCTAAGGCTAAGTATTATTGACTCGTGTCTGATTACTCTGCCGGGCCCCAATGAGCGGTTTTTGAAAAGAATTGACCATCTATTATTTTCAATACACACGTTAAATATTGCAACATCTACTGAATATAATGTAGTTTTAAATGACCTGAAATGTTATTCTGAACTCGTATATACATCTCAAACAGTATGGTTTTGTAAGCAAGCTAATTTATAACACACAACATGGAATGTTCTCGCAGTAAAAGTATATTAATGTTATTCTAGACTAAATATAAATTCTAAGCGTACCTACCATCCACCCGCCCCGTCCTTACATCTGGTCGTTAGAAGACGTATGCCGGAGCTTTAATATCGACAAGCGATTTACTTTAAATTGCGGCAATATCTCGGGAGTAAACATATTATAATTATAGCACAACAAAATTAGGTTACCACGCACGCAAGTGTACTGAAGGTAAACAAAGTGATAGTTTTAATTACATTTTATTTTGTTCTTAATGTAATTTCAACACATCGATAGCTACTATGGCTCAAAAGTTGCAATCGAATTGGATTCTGTATTATAATATGCAAAGGTCAATTGCACAAAAGTATAAATATTACGTTAATAGGATAGTCTTCATATATACCAAACCTATGAATGATACTTCATATTATATAAATTCATAAGTAAAATACGTAGTGTCACTTTCATTTATTGTTTTTTTTGTAGAATTAAAGTCTTTTATTTGATTAATAGCTTCCATAATAAATTCAACTTGGTCGAATCTTTCAAGCCATGGCACATATCGATAGGATACAAATATCATAGAAAAAGTAAATGTTAGGATATAGTTTATTATTATTTTGTCTTGAATAGTATAAATTGAAGCTTTGCCACACGAATACTCGATTCCATTATGTTTAAATATTTAGTCCACTTGTTTAAATAAAATGAACAAGAATTTATAAATTAAGATCATATTATACGTATGTAAAAATATGTTTCCCGTTCAATGAATTAATAACTAGCCTAATCTTGCCAAATATGGAGGCAAACAGATTAAATAAACTGTAAAAATTTATATCTATGACCATGGCTGGATACTAACAACTCAACCGTGTAGAACACTTTTGATTTTATCTTGTTTGGCCAATATACAATTTTACGTTCCATCGGTATTAATTATTTGACTTAGTATATGACTAAGTGACTTGTTTGCAAAATATTGACCGTAAAAAATTAGAGCTAATGTTTATATTCGATGATTCATACACTTCATTAAATGTATTTGGCTTCTGTCTAGATTGTTTGGAGATAAAAAATCCCTAAACATTAAACTTTTAAAGTCAGTGATTGTTAGGATATTTTTGATTAAGAATTATATATAGATATATGTACGTGTTATATGAAGTATTGTGTCAGTAATAAAGTGATTAACAGCAGACACGACTTTTTATGTAAAATATTATTGTAATACAGTTGTGAGCGTAGAAAATATTTGGGTATTAGAACCAATAATATATTATAGCATGAAAAACAAATGCTGAAAATAAAATTTCAAAAATATAAAAATAACATATTGCTGCGAAAAAATTGTACCATCGCATCGCGAGTCCCATGCGACAGATTTGAATGAAAATTCAAAGGAAAACGCAATAAAGAGTTTCATCATATTCCCTGTTTTTGTTTATGAAAACCCCCTCTTCATTTTCAGTATCTACATGTACACGATAACTAAAAACTCATGGGGCTTAGAAAAAAACTTACTCATTTTAAGCCGCGGAATCATGGATGGAATGAAACTAACTTCATTAGCATAATAATCAAAAATTATAAGTTCAAATATGTTTATTTATTTTGTATAATTTTCATATTTGATATTTTTTGTTGTCGATGCTTAGGTTTGGTTTAGACTTCGTTAACGGTTTTTGTCAGGGATGCAAGAAATGGTTTAGTCAACGTGCTGAAATAATGTAGAATTTATTGCAATTTTTCTGCGTGCAACAATGTGTAGGTACGTATTGTGCATATATTAGTTGTAGTACTGTAGTATATAAGAGTAAATAAATTAATATATCTGCGATAAAAATAACACTTTGATTCAACAAAACTAAATAGTATAAGATACAGATATAGGAAAAAATATCAATACTTTCCCTTCTCATATCATGTTCGCTCCCAAAGTAGAACATATGGATCTACACATGTGAAGATATCCACTCCACAAGTAGAATATATGGATCCTGCAATATGAAAACGTATCGACAGATTAATTTTCACGAGAATTGTTTGCCGGACAATTACTCAACTCGATGGGCGTCCAGTCTTGTATTTTTGGATTGTTAAAATCCGACAAATGGGGAACCGAACTCGGATCCCCCAGATTAATAGGCACGCACGCTAGCAACTACGCTACCGGGGAGAGTATTTCATACTACTAAGATTTTTTAAAGTTGGGCTGATATACAGTTGGTTTCAATATGTGAAATAATGCTACATATTACATCTTTGCAAATTCGGTGTTTAGTCTGAGTTGAAACGCGGAAAAAACAATTGAAATTTAAATAATGTTTGCTATTATTTGGCGGTCTTTTTGATACTTTAATAACATAAATTATGTCATGTATACTTGTAAATAATCAGTAGAGTAATTGAAAATTTATAATATGATTAGATTAAGGACCGAACAGTTGTCGGACCGGTTGGCCATTGCGACTTGGTTTTTACGAAGGATAACTTTCTAGCTGTTAAAAAAATTGCAAAATCTTACGGCGAACGAGATGGTCTCTTCTCGACAAGGCTAAATACCAAACAGGGTATAATTGGTTAGAAAATAAATCACGCACACTCTAGTGCACGCCAACTAAGGTCATGGGAAGCTGCTCCTGACACACTTCTGAAGAGCGGTTCACGTTCGTTACGCCACGGTATAGGCCCGCATAACGGGTGTGAAGACGTGGCGGGTGGTGTAGGGGAAAGCAAGATTAAAGTTTGATATAAAAATGGGTACTTTAATTTCGGTATCTTTCATATGCCATTTATTATCCACCACTGCCTTATGTGGAAATGAAATATTTTTCACAGAAATATAATATCATTCTCCAGAGATGATTTCAATCAAAACAACGTATCACTAGAAACAGTATTAAATATTACATAGTTAATAATACAACTTGTTTTATCTTTGTGTATTTTTGAATATTCTTATGCAGACCACGAACTTGTCACTGAATCACATCACACGTATAGAGCAAGACCTATAAAGTAAGACGACTGAAACGTGACCCAGCTGTATAATAACATATGTATCCACCTAAATGTTATATTTCGACTATACCAGTGGCCTTTAGCCGACTTTCGTTATAAACAATAAAATTTATCGGTCAATGTTGCGCGTTATTATGTCAGTCTGATAACAAACTTATTTATTACACTACTAAGCATAGTTTTTAGTATTATATAAATAAATTTATGAATGATACAAGATGGAAATGATATTCAATATCAAAAGTTGCAAGATATTTTTACAATATATCATTTTACCGATGTCTTATTAATCTTAATTAGAGAAGACAAGATCCAAGCCAAAAATGCTTGGGGCATTTTTTTACAAATATGAAATTATTTATCTTATTAAAAAATCATAAAATTTATGTCAGATTCATTATTTTCGTGTCAATCATGTTTAATTACATGTTTTGTGAATGTTTTTGAATGTTTAGCTGGCAGAATTAATTATTGTTATATTATATATTGCAGTAATACTAAATTGAAATATTAAGTGTAAAATCATAAATGACAACTATATTGCAATCAGTATAAGATTGAAACCTTCTAGGTTCTCAGGAAGAAGGACTGGAGATTTAAAAAACATGCTGAATTAAATATCCTTTTATTTTGAAACCATAATTTAAAGAATATATTCATTTTAGTGTATCATTTTTTATTCATTGTGGATCTTGAGGCACGAAACACAACCCCGGTTTAGGGCACAGTGAGTTATGAGCGTTTAATGTGAGGCGCATGAATATGCTGCTGTATATATTGTATTTTTCTTCTTTTTCCATATCCGCTCCCTAACTGGATCATATAAACACCACATACCTTCTCTAAGGATCCTTACCGATCAGTATTCTCACGTACTCTTCTAGTATTAAGCAGCTTATTCATATATGCCGAAAACAGTTCGACTTCAAGAATAAACAGACTGTTTTGAAGTATCAGCAAGTATGTAGACGAGCCAGATCCACTGCTGCAACTTCACTCTATCAGTAATTAGTTGCTTAAGGCTTCACGCAGAATTTTTGAAATAAATATAATTTAAATAAACCAACAAACTGATATTCAATAAAATAATATAATTTTTTTCTAATAATTTTAACCTAAAATACTTAAATTGTAATTACTAATTTGTTTATACTAAAAATCAGCAAAATCATTTAATTACTACTATATACTTGCAAATTAAATAATTTATTTTAATTTATATATGAATAATAAAATTTAAAACAATATCAAAGTGCCGTTCTACAAATAATACATTTTAAAGATTTATTCTATAATATGGAAATTCACCTAACCTGGTAAAGACTTGGCATCGATATTATTAGAGAAAATTCTATTGGATTCATCATTTGAATAACAAGCTAGCGAAATGAGGATATTTGTTTTAAAATAAGTGAAAATCAATAGATCGGTATTAGATGTTGTTTTATCATTTTACTGAAGATTTTTTCATCGTAGTGCTTGCTTTGTCATACAAGATAACCTAGTCACTATATACGTAGGGCTTTAAGACACGGTAGACAAAGACAATATTTCTAAAAGTGAAACCGTGTGATTTTTGCTCACCTTTTTACAGCAAGGCTCAAGTTACTGACATGTTATTTGTTGTTTTGTTACTGAGTTCCCGTCTTTTATTTTGGTTTCGCTTTTTATTGTTTCACTGAGACATCTTTTTATACAGTATGTGGCACCAGAATAAAAACAAAAAAGTTTAAATATAAATCAACTATAACTTTTTACATCAGCAATAGCGTCGAGTAATATATTGGTCGCCTAGTCCATAAATATAATGTATGTAGTTTTATGTATTCTTGTTTTAAATAAGGTTTCTATATTTCTCAAGCCCGTTTTTTAGAACACTAAAAAAAATATTACAATTATGTAAATAATATGTTTCAAGCGAGAATTCATATTTTGAAACAATCTTTGAAGTTGCTTTTTATTTCAACAAGTAGGTAGGTACTTAAAACATTTATGTACAAAACCATCGGTAAATTATAATTTTATATCGATGGCTATAACTTGACAACACGTATCATACATTTACCTAAATAACTGCTGGGACATTAAAGAAAATGAAATATACTTTGGAGTGAAATAATGTTTATTTTCATTTATAAGGGTTTTTGATCTTTTTGGAAAATTTAACAAATGTTTTATACGTGTTGTCAACTTATGCTGTCGATACATTGTAACGATATGAAATATCATCATTTTGTTATGTGAATATACACAACATTAAGATTTATAAGTGAATCAAATATGTTCGTATACAGTATTTTATAAATGCGATCCCAGATATCTAATATCTTACAAACAGTGACATTGATTAAATAAGGTATTAAATTATAGAAATATACTTTAGCCAAAATCCATAGCTTTCATAAGTGAAAGCCATTTGAAATTAGTGGACCTGAATAAAAATGTGTTCCAAAAACGATGTTATTAATGATAGTTTGTTATGAATAAATTACATTGAAATACTATTTGGACGAGAATTGGTTGTCAGCCTTGGAAGAGGTTGTAGATTGTAGCTCTGTATTTAAAACGTCTTATTAAATGTATTATGATTTGATTGAATATATATGTATAAAATAAGTAGACAGTTTTTTCATATAATTTTATTACATTATAGTTTGTTGAAAATATAATTGTAACTGAATATTTATTATTTAAATTTTAGCTCACTAAATTACCATTTTTAGCCAGAAATAAATAATTATATAAAAATAAATACGTTATTTATATATTTGAAATAATCGTTGTTTAACCGGTATTTTCTGTTGGTTTATTGTAATTTTAAGCTATTAGTTTCGTAAAAGACAGTTGGGAGTAAATTTATGACACACATCACGTTAAGTCGACAGTAAATTAATATCATCTAAAAATTCTCTCTTTCTCGCTGTTTACTTTCGATTTTAAGTGCAAAAGTGGCAGTTTTCTACGCGGGCGGGGTCACTGACGATTTGTTAGAAGATGTTGACGACGAATTGATAATTTCATATCGTCGATGAAGCGTGATCGCAAGAGATGTTATACGACCTACATCGCGAGGTGCAACGCTTTGCGACGGTGACTGTACAACAACGCCTGTCACCTGTACCGAAAAAGAAAGTAACCGACGAACATTTTTTTTTTTTGACGAACAGCGATGAAATAACTTTTTTATTTCGTTAGTCCGTGCGTGACTTTACGAAATATTTTCAAACGTTGGGAGATTTAAAATGATTGGTTGAGTAGTGGGTAAGCGATGAGAATTGATATGCCCATAGCAAATCAAATTATCACGGATAGATAACAATATCGTAAATGAAATCTTATTAGTAAAAACTTCCTAAATATACATTGCTCCGTTAAATTAAATACAAACATATATGAAAGCTCTTGCCATACTTCAATTGTATATGCCACTTAATAGCATTGTATTTAATTATTAATAATATAGTATTCTTCATAAATCATAGAAAGTGAAAATGGTTTCACGCATTTAAATAAACGACATCATAAAGTATTTCTTCAATTATAAACGGTTTCGTTTGTCGATATACAAATCGATTTTAATATGCTTTAAATACGTTTTCGAGTATGTCCGATTTGAATCTAAAATATGTGTATAGATAAGCACAGCCTGTAGACTAATAGAAAGAATGGTTTATTATTAGATAGAATCTCAGACAATTTTTAAATAGATCAGGAATTTAGTCCTGAATCTTCTATTTTTTGAATCATTAAGTAGCTAAAGGATTTTAACTAGCTATCTCCGTTATTGCAGCGAATATACTTAGTCACCACAAGGATAAAATGTTTAATTACAAGAAACTGTGAAATTTGTGAAAACAGGATATAAAAATTATGTGACTATTTAAAAACACATTCGTTTTCTATACATTAATATTAATTTGATGTTATTTAATATTAACGTAGCGTTATTGGAATAATTATCATGGAATTGAATATATTTGGTCGTATAAGTTAATATATTCTGTATACCAATAAAAAATAGTATGTATGTATGTAATATTATATATTCGTTTTTGTATCCCTGTTGATTTGCGGCTAATGGTTGTAAGTTTGAAGGTATAAAGTAGCTTTATACACTAAATGACTACATTATTTGATGGTATGAAGAAATAATTTTGCCAAGTTGAAAGCTCTTAAATATTGAAGGTGAAAGTCTTTCTACATCATTTTTACTATACATAGTTCGAAATTATAAATATTTTTCTGTTTATTCCTTTACTAAATAAAAAAAATGCTTACTTTTTCATACGCCATCTTTCATAATCCCACAATTTCAAATGCTCTAAATAAATCATTTTAATAAAAAAACTCAACGTCTATAGTGATTGAAAAATTCTATAACGATTGAAAGGTGGTGTTTAAACGAAATCTGTCAAAATTTAATGAGGGATGTCAAGAGAGTCATATGTTTTTCGCCCTTGGGTGAAAAAGGTTAAAAAAATCATCCTTGTATTAAGTATAATCTGGTTTATTTTATAAACTGAAATATTATAATTCAACTATTTAACGACATTTTGGTGTTAAAATCTATTTCTTTCACACAAAAAAAATAGCTCTCTACTTGCTACAGGGTCACGTTCTTTCACATTATTAGTAAGTAGACAATCAAATAATCTTAAATAAAAATGTTAATATGTATGGAAAGAGATAAAAGTACACATTTATTAAGTAAATATATAGTAAACACATTTAAAATTAAATGTGCAAAGTTTGAAAATATTTTTATTTGTAGTTGATAGGCAAGACGATTGTAGCTCGAGTACAAACTTTAGTATATTTAACTAGCGTATAATGCGTTAAATTAACCTCGTTTAAAATTAATGGAATACTTTTTAAGGAAAAGGAAAAGGGCAATTATACTTCATATAAGTTATTGTAATAATTTTCTATTGTTTTGTGTACAAAACAAGTAATCTGTGCGTAAACCAAATAATCATTAAAAATAATTATAACAACTCGTGGGAATCACTTGCACTCTTACATTGCGATCGTGCAATCTTGTTCAGTGGGATGTTTTTATAACATATTTATTCCGAGATTTGCAACAAGTCTACTCATTAGAAGTATTATCGAGCCAAGTAGGTTAGCTGAAGAAATCGAAGTATCGTTGTTGAAATTATTTTTTCATTTGCGGTAATATTCAATTTATAAGTGGCACAATGTTAAAATGAGGTATTCAATTTGATCTTATAATGATGATTAATGTATCGGTAAGACGATTGAATACATTATAATTGCAAATACGTTTTTATATTTTTTTATTTGATTTCAATGCTAGAATATTACCGCTAACAGAAGTTGTGTGAACATATTTGGAGTTGAAGTCAGTAAGACTAACTTCAACGCAGAATCAAAATTTAATGTATTTTAATTTTGCGCAAATAGCTGAAACGGTTCCATGACAAATACGCATTTAGATACAATAAATACGCGTATGACAATTGCACATGTATACAAGTGATCATAAATATATATTATGGAATTTTAAATGAAATTTACGTAATTACTATTATTATTTTATATCAGGTTCACTCCCAAAGTGAAGCATATGGATCAACATAATATGAAGATATCCATTCCTAAAATGAAGTATATTAATATCCATATAAAAAATATGAAGACGTCTAGATAGATTATTTTTCATGAGAATTATTTGGCAGACAATTGCTCAACCCAATAAGCATCCAATTCTACATTTTTTGGATTATTATATTTAACTGACAGATGGGGAATCTAACCCGTATTCCCCGGTTTGCTAGGCACGCATGCTAACTTCTACGCTATCGTACGTATTTATATTATAGGTAGAATTATATATTTCATTTTAAATTGACATGGTTATATACTTATATGCTAAGGAGCCAAAATGAACATTAATATATTATAAATAAAAAAACGTTAAACGTTTTCTTTTTACTATTTTGAGTAGTACCGTATACATTTTTTAAATATTTATAAAAACATAATCATATATAGTATAATAATCATAAATAATCATAGAATATGAGAAGACGTAGCTTATTATTTAATTGCATTTATTATGATCTAAATTCATCAAATTATAATTATAAATTAAATATATAAAATATTTATTCATATGAGGGAAGTATTTCCAAAGTGATACTATTCCAATATGCTAAAATTTAAAGGAGAGATTTTGAACAAGTATTTTTTGTATAAAACAACCATTTAGCATTCAAACTAGTAGACAAAATTAATTTAAAGAATATTAAAATATGTTATATTATTGTTTTACACAAAAAAATCTTGTTCAAAATGTTTCCTTTTAAATTTTTAGTATATTAGAGTAAGTACTTAACTTTAAAAATACCCCCTTCATATTCATTATTTAGTTTGAATTCACTTTAAATACATCTAATTTTGGATTAAGCATCGTTTTCTGAATAAAAATATTTGCACTATGTGCGTACATTCGGTGTATTTATATTTCTAATAAGACACCTTCATATTATTCACAGTACAAATCGAGAATACGAATCTAATATATAAAAGTCAAAATATGTATGTTCGTTCGTTTGTCCACAATTCTTC